>NQII01002619.1:0-40371 GCA_002778355.1 Clitarchus hookeri | reverse complement strand
TCTGAGTTTGTAAAGGATGGAGGTCTAAAAAAAAAAAAAATTAATTTTATTTTAATTTATTTACACAGCTGTTATTTAGAGAGCATTAATCTACCTATCTGGGCTAAAAATTTTTTCTCAATGAACTCTATATTTAATGTATATTTTTATTCTAATTAACGTTCCTCTTAATGGCTCTGTTTGGTTAAAGTCAATTAACTCATACTCATCATTGACACATGTTTAGTCTGTCTGTTGCCATAATTAGTAATGTCTTACACTCACGCATCTAGTACAATAGTCCAGTCTGCCAGTCGTACTCTTCACTGCTTGATACTCGCTGTCGCATATTTTCCTTCTGGTGGTCACTTCTCTCACCGCACGTCGTCTATCGCTCGGAATTCAGCCCCTCATTCATTGAACCACTCCCGACCCGGAGGCCCGTCACATATTTATACTCTACTATCCTTGACTTCGAAAGTTCGACGCACCCCGAGTCACGGTTTAAGAAATTAGGGCAGCAAACTACTAGACAATTCTCCAGATAAACACAGCAACTCAATACAACCAGGGTCAGTAGCGCATGCCACAAAAATAATTATCTTGTTGGCTCACTTTCTGTAAGAGAAACGCGGCCACCGGCCTATTGTTCGTCTGGCACTCGAAACAATCTATTGAATTACCACCGCCGCTATCATATAACTGCTCTGTCCTTCACTTCCACTCGCTTGCGCGGAACGAATCAGCGAGCATGTAACAATTCGTAAAAAAATTATGCAATTTCATTGTCGTGATTTGCCTTTGGTACACAACGAAGTTCCTCTGAAATCGTTGATGCAACTGAACTTCCTTTTATAATATTATCACAAAAGTTCTTGTGAAGTATAAATTAAATTTTTTTCTTGGGCAATATTATTTAACCAATTTTAGATGTGTCTCGTATCTGCGTGTGTCAACAGCGTATAAATGTGTCATAAAGGTTTCTCTCCATAAAAATGTAAATTTGCTAGTGAGCAATTGATATACTTTTTACGCCTAACAATTCAAACTGAATAAAGGGCCCAGGAAATATAATCTGATAATCCAAATTGTGCATTACATTATAATAGTGAATAAGATACTTGTACACTAGTGAATGTGGTAAATGCAACGCCATGAAGTATTATGCCAATGACAAAAACCTCATAGGGAATTGAAAGCACACTATACATCTGAAATAGTGAGAATGGATCCAAAATCAGTGAAAACAGTGAAAATTGCGCTACTAATAATCAGTGGCAGAAAGCTAATTAATAGGTTGACTCAATTTAACGTATGTACTTGTGATTCCCACTGAATGTCAAAAATTAGACATTTTCCCAGTTAATTGGCTTGATTCGGCAGTCGGCACTAGCGTATCAATTGACTTTCAGTGAATTCTATTTCACTGATTGATATCACTGATTCGGGCTTATAGTGCAGGGTATAGAAAACAAATGTTTAGAATTTGTTAACGAAAACGAGTTCCTAGAATTGAGGACAGTTGAATATGTTCAACTTAAATGAAATGTAAACGTTCAGAATACCTCATCGATCTAAAGATTGTATTTAACCGCGTTGTGGACATTTAAAGGGACTTGACGACAAAATGTTATGACACGGTGGAAAGACGGACACCTCGTCCGCATGGCAGTGATGAATAGTCCAGCTTCGTCTCGAGTGTCGCAGAACGTTGGAACACTGCAACCGGGGCAACACTGCAAAATCGTCTGCTTTTAAGGTCCGTTGGCGTCTGCTTTGCAGATGACTCCATGAATGCATTCTTCTGCGGAGGAATCGCCTTGAGCCTGTAACTTTTACGCCTCAGGCTACAAAGAGCACGCCACGTGTGTTTTCGAACGAGTCACGCTCCAACTTGGAACGCACGATGGCCCCAAACGCCCTCGACGATGCCAGGGTGAGCTGTCTTCCAGAACACATAGTCCAAGTGTCACGCCACACAAACGACGGGCGAGATGTTTTGCGTGACGTTTGGATTTCATAGACGATCTCGGCTACAATTAATCGTGGGCACTCTCGAAAGCAACCGCTACGTCAGGTAAGTTGCGGATTCTGAATTCAAGCCATTCCTTCATCACACTTCTCGAACCATGCTTCGACAAGACAAAGCCCAACCAGGTGTTGCCAGAATGGTCCAGGCCTTCCTCGAAGCAGGACAGACACCGCTTCTCCCTGACTTGGATGTTCGCCCGATATTCAACCCATTGAAGAAGTCTGGTACATGGTCACTCATAAACTAGCTCGTCACTCTCGCCCAGCATCCAATGCCGATGTATCGGTGACTCGGGTAGCAGCAGCTTGGTGGGAGATTCACCTAGGCTTATTTGATTCGATGCCGTGGCACGTAGCATTTTGTTATTTCAGCTCGTGGAAGCTTTACAACATTTTGCATTTTCGCAAGTAATGTTGTTACATTTCTCTGAAACTTCAATCGTTTGTCTGTAAAACCAATAGTAAATTGTGTAATAAATTTCCTTCTATTATAACAGTTCCTTCATAAAGTTGCATTTTTCACAAAAATTTCGGTGAAATATTTTTGTGCTTTTGTGCAATTAAAAAAGTTGCTAGCTGAGTGTGTTATACAAACTACATTTACTTCANGGTGAAATATTTTTGTGCTTTTGTGCAATTAAAAAAGTTGCTAGCTGAGTGTGTTATACAAACTACATTTACTTCAGTTGGTCTGTTAATACAAGTATTCTTTCAAGTAAGCTACAGCATTTAAAACTATCCTAGAATTGATTTTGTCAGGCAATTTCGGGAGAAACAAGTAAGCGTAAAGTGAACTCAGAATGAATAGAAATAAGAAACATTGTTTACTGGTATAACGCCATTTGTAATTGAGTAACTAATTACTCTTAAGTAATTACTTGATAACATTTAATTAATTAATTGCAATGATTATGCTGGTTTCACAGAATGTGTGGAATTCTCAGAAGTGATGTGTGTAACACACATTTCTTTCGTAATTCACACTGACGCTATTCTTGCAACTGAATAAACTCTATATATCTACAAAATATACTATTGTTAATTAACGAAATGTGTAACCTCACAAATTAACGTTTTTTTTATTTACTATTGCTCTAAATTTGAAAGTCAACAAATGGCGTACATGAACAAGAAATGTTCTGCGACACAACAAAATCCTGTAATTATACAATAATACGCCATTCTCAGTGGCACGAAAGAATTACCCTAGTCAATAACATGCATTAATGACATTTCTAATGCTTTTTCCTTAATCGTGCCAGTGGCACAAATTTGATTTTACAGGCAGCTTACGCGTATATCCAAATCTATGACTGCGTTATGAGGGAAAAATGAGTGGTGGGGAAAGATGCATACAAATTTTTTTTTCAAAGAAATTTTTGCGGCTACCATTAAATGATTAAAAGAAATGAGGCAGAAAAATGCATTAACAGCTTTTAATTTACACTGATTTTATAAAACCTGTTACGAGAATCCAGGTCACTGGAATAATGAACAGTTTTAACACATGAGCAATGTCACTATTTGGTGTACGATATATAAAAAAATGTATATAAAATTTTTAATATGCTTGTAATATGCGATGCTTGATCATTTTATAATTTCTAACTTCCTTTCTTTCTACAGTTTTCTATGTAGGTGTCGTTCACCCTTTCCTTCCCTCTCTTGTGGAACTTAATAAGTAATCCGGTGCAAAGTCATAGCTAGCCCGCTTCAAGTATCTCATTAACATTCTTCGGGAAGTATTATTTTCCAAGTCGTGCCAAAGTTTTCGAGTTATTGGTCATGACGCCGCATACATTTTTCCTTCTCAGAAGAGAGAGGCGGTAGCCTCCGATATTAAATATTTGCGCAGAAATTAAAAAGAAAACTGCTTGGAGGAGGAGGTGGAATGGAATTCTCTGAATAAACTTCGTTCCTTCGAAATCTACTCCTTACTTCAAACATTCTTCTAAACCAGTACTGCAGTGGGAAATCTGCATTCAACGCAGTTCAAGACTCAGGAGATATTGGGGAATTTTACAACACTTGGAATTCACTTGTAAGGAAGGGTGAAAAGCTGCCATCTTCAGATTTGTGCCATAATTCCAATGCATTTTTTTTCGGTGTGATAAAAGAAGAAATTTGTCGTTTTTCAAAACGTGGCAGATGTGATAGTGAAAATTGTTTTTAATGCAAGGCAAAACACAAAACAGTGAAATGGTAAGGAGAGTAAAAAATTTCGAAATCCTGTAACAGCTTATTTAATGCTCGGCGAGATTTATTTCCACATTATTATAATTAACATTACATGACTCAATTTTAAATCAAAGCGAAGTACGTAAGTAACCTAGATTTTTTTTAAAATTTGAATAATAATTCATAATTTTTAAAGAGAGCGCTTTTCAATTTAAAAGGTCAGAGAATACTACCAGTAATTCTCTACTAATGATAATAATTATTTCTGTACCTAAAGTTATTAAGTATAAGTAAAATCACAAACCTGCAACAAAATTACAATTGCGCTACACGTTATACTTGTTTTGTTACAAGTTTAAGTAAAAATAAGTGAAAAAAATTTAAATTCTGAATTTGGCACTGGCAAGAACCCTAAGTTTCTTAAACCAAAAAAAAACAAAGAAAATAACAAACGTTTTTTAAAATATTATTTCAATTTTGGGTATTGTAATTGTCAGTTGCTTGTTCGCAAGTTTTAGAAACAGAAATGATAAAATTATGACGCGTTGTATCAATCAAACTTATAAAAGGATCATCGTGAAAGTGGCCAATAATTGTAGGCTTTTCACGGTTAACTCAATACTTCAGAAATGAACCTATAAAAATGTCACCTTACCATATCTGCACGTGTTTTAACGGGCACGCTGCCTGGAATGCACCCAGTAATGTTGTTAATGACAGAGGGAAAGTAATGCTCTATCTTGATCTTGAATTTTAATTGTAAGGTGAACATTTGTGAATTCTTAATAATTTATTTAGCTTTCCATTATTTGAATGCATATAAGTCGAGGAATTAGAAATTTTGTAATAAATTTACCTTTTATAATAACTTCACAGCTTCACTTGCCTGACGCTATAATAAAGTGATCAGGCCCATTTCAATATTAGTTTTAAATATTTTGGAATTGTATACGTTGTGTGCATACAAGTATATTTTAATCAGGGCTCTAAAAATTGCTCAGCTTTCCGTAAACACCTGTTAAGTGGTAATACCACATCTACACATATAAAGAAGTAAGCAAAAATTTCTTAGAAACTTATGAATCAGGATTTGGGCGTGACGAGTTATCACCTATTTGATAATTTCATAATACGCCAGTCATGAATAAATGTGCGAATATTATTTTCCACTTGAAGCCGTTGAGAAAACGACATAACATGAAATATGACGTCAAAAATGTTTTTATCTAGCAGCAAACAATGGCAACCAACGCGTACAGCTGAAAAAAACGTGTAATGTAGTAACACAGAATTGGAATGTATATTTAATTCACGGTTACTTCAAACTTTTNTACAGCTGAAAAAAACGTGTAATGTAGTAACACAGAATTGGAATGTATATTTAATTCACGGTTACTTCAAACTTTTCTGAGGCCCTGCTAAATTTGTACTTTCTGGCTACTCCCCCGTCTCGCGCAAACAACGATTAAGCAAATATAGAAAATCAGAACAGAGGGACAACGCATCGTATTAGGGACAACGCACCGCATTAGGTACAATGCACCGCATTAGGNTAGAAAATCAGAACAGAGGGACAACGCATCGTATTAGGGACAACGCACCGCATTAGGTACAATGCACCGCATTAGGGACAACGTACCGCATTAGGTAGAATGCACCGCATTAGGAACAACGCACTGCATTAGGTACAGTGCACCGCATTAGGTACAATGCACCGCATTAGGAACAACGCACCGCATTAGGGACAATGCACCAAATTTGGGACAANTGCACCGCATTAGGTACAATGCACCGCATTAGGAACAACGCACCGCATTAGGGACAATGCACCAAATTTGGGACAACGCCCGAGTTAGGTACAATTTGCACGTAGTTGCGTAATATTTTGCAGAACTGTTTTTCGCTAGACATTGCCAACACGACTTTTATCTGTCTGTTTATATTTACACTCATTACAAATAAAATTTTGTAACTGTTACTTAGTATTAAAGTAAAGTTAAATTCAACCACAAATGAAGTATTTTTATGTTAACAGAATTATTGAATATTTGCGATACATTAAATATTTAGGGGAAAAACAAAACACGTCATGCATGGGGTGATTCTTTGAAGGTTTGATTCAAAAAGTGTGAAGATATTTGAATAGACTACATATAAAAGTGAAATGGCTTGGTGGTTTCTTTTATGTGGTCGTACCCATTTCCTGATTGACTGGGCATGGCTCAGGAACGGGTCTTGCACCCGATTGGCTACTGCCTTATGCGGAAGATTACATTTTTACTTCGCTGCCGGCTGTTAAGTAAGTTTCCAGGCGCTCTTCGGTGAACGGCGCGCCGACATTTTGTTGGCTAGTGAGGCCTTTTTTTCTGTCATGTGAGGCTGAATTTGACGACATATGTGACGGCACCGTTTCTGTAATTTAATGTATTCTGTGGTGGTATTGAACACCGATGTGGCTATCCAGAATTTTTCCGCGTCAAATCCTGCGGGTCATACCCACCGGGCAGAGATCAGAACTCTCTCTAGGGCGTGAATGTCAAATAAACAGATCAATGAACGTGCTTAATTTTCTATCGCTTCTGAACAGTTAGTGATGTGGCTGACCTCGGCCTGCGCCGAAGTTCTAGAGGGCAGGCTTCTGATATTCTTCGTTGACGGATCATGGAATGAAAGAATGGTTCAAAATAGAGAAGAGAATCAGCCGCTTNCAGGCTTCTGATATTCTTCGTTGACGGATCATGGAATGAAAGAATGGTTCAAAATAGAGAAGAGAATCAGCCGCTTACACCGCGAATCCCAGCCGCACACGTGAGCAAAATGGCGTCACTAGCCAGAAACATGTTCGAAAGCCTATTCGTCGATTAGCACCTGGTGACCAAGGTGCCAGCACGCAGCCAATCCAATAGGGGTATTTTTTTTTTAATCACGCATTATCCAATCACACTGAGGGCCCGTTCCAGAGCCTTGGGCAGCAAATCTGCGAATGGGTTACGCCCACATCAAAGAGACCGCCGACGCCATTTACATTCTATACACTTAACTGTTCTGTGGTGGAATCCGGAGCGCTCAGTGGCGCAACAGGAACACTCAAACCTGCCCTCGGAATTGTGGGATTTGAGCGGTTGGGGGGTGGGGGTAGACCAGAGTGCGTCACATTCCTCCTTTGCGTCGACAACGATTTCTAGCTCGGGATTCCACTTCGCGGCTAGCCAGGGAATCGTAGTCTGCCCGCGCTAAAGTTTTGATCAAACGATCGTTTCTTATACCTTCTAATGGTGTTAGATACCAAACAATTTATAGTTATATTTTTGCTCCAAATATTTTTCTACCTGTGAGCATTGCGTGTTTAAATAATTTGATGCCAAGTACAAAACATTTGTGTTTAGCTGCAGCCTTAATAACAAATACTAAGTTGTGTAAATGAAAAAACAATGCCATAGGCAGCTGCGTGGCACATGTGTACCTAATTACCAAATAACGAGGCAAAGACATGGAACAAATGATAAATATAAAGTTATTCTTGAATGNTCGTTTCTTATACCTTCTAATGGTGTTAGATACCAAACAATTTATAGTTATATTTTTGCTCCAAATATTTTTCTACTTGTGATCATTGCGTGTTTAAATAATTTGATGCCAAGTACAAAACATTTGTTTTTAGCTGCAGCCTTAATAACAAATACTAAGTTGTGCAAATGAAAAAACAATGCCATAGGCAGCTGCGTGANAATAACAAATACTAAGTTGTGTAAATGAAAAAACAATGCCATAGGCAGCTGCGTGGCACATGTGTACCTAATTACCAAATAACGAGGCAAAGACATGGAACAAATGATAAATATAAAGTTATTCTTGAATGTGTTTAACAATTTTGCCCTATTTTTAGAAGGAAAACATTATGAGAACACTTCCCAGTCTGTGTGTCTGGGAGTGTATGTCTGTGTGGCTCTGTGTGTGTGTCTCAGCGTGTTATGTCCCCCATTTCAATTTTTTACCTGTTAACAGAATTTAACCAAACTCGGTACACATATGGTACTGAGTCAATACACCTAAATTGTATTTTTTTTTCGTCTACGTCTGGCACTTACTATCAAAATCGCAGANTTTACCTGTTAACAGAATTTAACCAAACTCGGTACACATATGGTACTGAGTCAATACACCTAAATTGTATTTTTTTTCGTCTACGTCTGGCACTTACTATCGAAATCGCAGCAATTTTTATATTTTGTGTGATATGTCATATCTGGGAAATCATGGAACCTTTTTAAACCACATTCTGTACGCTAGCAGTGCAGGGTGTAAGTATTGAATCCAGAGGTGGAAACCGTTGCTGTTACGCTATTTAGGAAGATAGCGCCACAAGAGAAAAGTCTTTATGATATATCTCGAAAAATACTTCACATATTTTCGTCAAATTTGGCACGTATGTGAAACTATAATAGGCCAGGTATTTATTAGTAAATGAAAAGTATTTGGTACTTATTTCAAACATGCCAGCAATATAAATATTTTAGGTTTGTTTAAAATAACTACCATACCGTTTGACAAATTTTAACCAAAAATTGTATCCTGACAGTATTTATTACAAGCATAATTGAGAGAGAAACACTTTTGTCCACCTTTTGTAAGATAGAGCTACATGAGTTATTAAAGGTTTTTAGTTATAATTCGAGAAAAAATCGACATATTCATACAAGATTTGGCAAACAAGTAGCACTGTGTCAGTTGGTATGTAAAATTATGTTTAAAGTATGTCAGACACTCATTTTTTTATGTTATTATGCCAGACATTTATTTTCAAAATGGCAGCCATGTAGCTATTTTACATAGAAGCTATAACTTCGATACCATTAAATCAATTCCAACTTAACTTTGTATGCTCAGAGTATATACATATACCAAAAACATCAAATGTGTCTTCGCGGAGCCTCTTTTGTCCCCCATTTCAGAAGATAGTGCCACACGAATAAATTAAGTTTTAATGTCATATCTCGGGAAAAATATTGTACGTTTACTACCAATTGTGGTTAACAAGTAGTAATGCGGTAGGTGATGTTAACTAATTTGTTTCAGGTATGTCAGGCAACTATTTTCAAAATGATGTCCATAGAGGTATTTTAGTTTCGCATGATCGTCGAACCCGTGTAATTAATTTCAACGAAACTTTATATCCTGGCTGTGTGTATTTTAACAATCAAATGTGTACACAATAAATCTCATTTGTCCGCCTTTTATAAATTAGTATAACATGACAAATTAAAATGATGTGATAGCTCCGAAATAACAAACGATTTCTACCTAATTTGGCAATCACGCAGCACTATGGCAGGCTATGTAAACTTACAAAATTTGATAGTGTCAGACACACATGTTTTTAAAATGGCGGCCATATAAATTATTTAACTCAGAATTTTTTATAAACGAAATTCCAAAACGAATTATAACTTAAATTTATATGCTGACAGCATGAATTATATCCCTCAAAATTGTCTATGTAAGGCCTCATTTCTAGAACATTTTGTAAGATAGCACCACATGAAATAATGCAGTTATCATGGCATATCTTCAAAAACAATCAACCTATTTTTTTTTCAAATTTGGCGAATAAGTTGTCCTGTGGTAGGCCGTATTATTTATGTAATAATTGTGTTTGCCTTTTATTTTCTGAATTGCGTCCATAAAAACATTTAAGCTGAGTGTGCTATATCTACGAAACTATGTTACAGATTTAAATTTAACTTTGTATATTGCATCTATGAAAATTATCGAATGTGTTCAAACATAAAATTATGTTTTCCATTTATGAAGATCGTAACATGAACAATGGAGGTTTTATGCAATATCTCGAGGGCAAACTAACCGTTTCATAACAAAATTTCACGCAAATTTTACTACAGTAGAGTATGTAAATAATAAATTAATGATAATATATTATATTAATTTGTTATATCTATGAAACTTTTCATCCAATTTCAACGAAATTTTGTACGTAAACAGTGTTACCTAGAAGCATCATTTATTCATACGGAGATCCTCTTTTGCCGTACATTTTGCAATATAGTGTCAGGTGAGTAAATTGAATATTTTTCCATATTCCAGGAATAATTCAACTATTTTCCACCAAATTTTTACACCTACAGAATGCCATGTAAAGTTACATGGTTTAAATTGAGTCATACAATAATTTTCAAAATGGCAGTCGTATAAATGTTTCGATATATTTAGCATACTATCTATTTAACAATTTAAAATCTTTTTTCGAAATTGCTATGCTGACTGTATCTATAAGAATCTTCGTATACACACTCTCTTTGTGCAATTTTATAAGATAACCCCGTTTAAGAAAAAAATATTCTCATACCATATATCGGAGAACAAACAACCTATTTTTACAAAAATTTTCACACAAGTAGCTTTATGGTAGGACATGTAAACGTATGTGATTTTAGTGGCTCAGGCCCTTATTTTCAAAACGATGGCCATGCAAATAAATATCTCAGGGTAGTAAACCATATATTTAAAAACATTAGACTGATTACCACCGAAGTTTATGATCTGAATCCTATTACAGTAATGCTGTTTATTGCAAGCTAGCTTAGTTTTGCGAGATACGAAAAATATGAAGATCAAAAAATTTTTATTTGAAGGAAATTGTTTTCACATACAATGCGTACAAGTTGAACAATGTTTGGTACAAATAAAAATGTATTAATTGTTTGGTATTCCACTTTTAACTATTACAGAGCAAGCAAACACAACTGCATACGTAATTCTCACGAAGATTGTTTGTGACTGGTATTTTCTTCTACGAGGCTCAGTGCTGAATATTCACAACCTTGTTGCTATTCCACATCATATCAGTTTTATAACATGCTTATCTTAAATATTAAAAGAATTTCGTGCTTCGGGAGAAGTCTTTCACGTTTGAGATCATAACGCGAGATACAAAAACCACAGCTCGATTAAAATTAGTGTTAGAAATTGATTACTTTTAAACGGTGTTAGAACGGTGCAGTATGTGAACAAAGTAATCAGTAAATCTCATGGAAATGCATTTAACATTAGGTAGGGAAGGGCATGGCCATGTGGCCACTCTGGTAAATTCATATGTAAATCGTCTACTGCAATTAAAGCAGACATTGAAAATTACACTTATTAAAATATAGTTGTTGTTAAAAGATAACACATTTAATATTGTAGGTATTCCGAAATATAAAATTCATATAACGAATAAAAAAAATTTGTTTACCAAATAGTTACTTTGCACCGCCGAGTCGTGTAAAGTGGCTAGTTGTTTGCCACTTTACCTAACTTGTATCAATTGTGTAATCAAATGTACCGAATAGCAACTATAGTGTCAAGACACGTGTTCTCTTTGTTGACAAACAAGGAAAACAATAAGAGTCAAAAATTTAAAAAAAAAAAACACTTCGATTTATTTGAAGAACGTAAAATTATACATTTTGACCCCGTTTTATGGTATTGATGTTATATACTTACAGAGTTTCCCATTTGTATTTTTATGCATAGCTTTATGCCAATAAAATGTATATCATCTTCAAGGAAAAGTAACAACGGTTTTGGGTAAAGTTTTCGGTTGGTTGGCCACTTTGCCCTCGTGAACACCACTACACAAAACTTTCTTTAGAAAAAAAATTATTATTTTGCTATATTTAATTAAACGGGATATAAAGAGCCTTAAGCGTAAGATCTTAACGCGTAATAAATAAAATATAAAGTTACTAGGCAGTAAGATACAATCAACACAATTCATCAATTAGAGTACATCAGACATGAACAAAACCACATGAACTGTAACGAAAAAAATAACTTGTACGAAAACGAGCTCCGATTTTCTCAGAACATGAAATTTCGTGCATGGAGGCTAATAGGAAGACATGCCTAACCCCTTCGCAAAAATATTTACGAGCAGACTAGGCGGGTTTTAACACCGCCCTCCCTCAATCCTTACTAACCACCTTCCTTACCTAACACATTAATTTTTCGTTTCAGGTGTTGCAAAATAGGAGATTCTTGGTCTGATAAGTACTTGCGAATTTCATGTAATAACGTACTTGATAGATCCTGTAGAAATGATTAATATTGGTAAAAGGCATAGGCATCAAACCAATAATAAAATTATGGTATGCTAGTGGCAAACAACAGAAATAATCAGTAAAAGGTCAATGCCTGTGTTGGTGCTAGCTTCTGACGTTGTACTATACTCATCAAGATTATACGTGTTTTACAACACATCACGCGTGAACGAGTATACTCGGAATAGCATGTTAAGAATTTAAAATAAAGGAAACAATAATTATAATTGTATTACTTTGAGCTTGTAGGCAACTACATAAGTTGTTACACACACTTCACAAATCAACATTATTAAAATATAGTCAAAATGGTACATGAGTTTTATTAGTTTAGACAAAATGTACTGGAAATATTTTGTAAAATTGCTTGCGCTCATAAACCTAAAATTATATTTTATTAAAAATATTAAGAAAATCATTAACAGACACAATAAGACGCGAATTTTTAAATGGGTTCATGAATTTATAGCTTCAAAACATATTCTGGAACTGAAACAAATTGTAAAAGCAATAAGGACATACTACAATCTACAATGATTTCGTAACTCTCTGCATAATGCACATACTTTTTTGTTTGGGAGATTTCATCATCTTTGTCTCCTTTCTTGTGTTATTTGACTATCGCAACATAATTCGTGTTTGCCTCATTGCTATGGCAACTTTTCAAAATATCGAGATGAATAAAATTACTGGAAAACTGGTGAAACGAGGATGAACTCAGATCAAACATCTGGTACTAAATTCGATAAAACGATGTTTCGTAGAACACGGAGCGCTTTTGGCTTGTTCGCGAGTTAATAATTGCAGCTTGCCTGCTCTTTTGAAGTTTCCAATTTCCCGTTTCAACGCCGATTAAACGGGTGGCTCCTAAAGGTGAAGAATTCATTATTGCAGTCCTTAAGAAATGACTGGCCATAAACGGTAACTTCAGAGAACTGAGGATAATGGTAAGTAGAAACTACAGTAGAATACCTATTGGGATTTACGTAAATGCTTTATAAACTGGTACGCAATTACTAAATAAAAAAAATTATTTTTGCTTTTTTTAAAGCGCTTATTTTTAACTGTGCATAATACCGAAGAAATTTTTTTTTAAATTCTGTAGTAATAAAATCATGGCACAAGAACGGTTATGCCAACATTCTTGAGAGTTTCATGAACAAGATATCTGCTTTATTTCAACACCTGGAAATGGACTGTGCCTTCCCGCTGCTGGTCATAAATTATTTATCTCTGGATCAGTTAATAGGTATAGGAACTGAAGTTCGCGCTGCATTAGAATAAATAATGCCTGTGATCCTTCACATACCATCGAGAGTTTACTGATTTTACACAAGTCCAATTGAGTAATTTTTCCTGTAGTGATATGATTTCTGCTTTTTCAGATTTAGAAACACAACGATTATAACAGACGTTTTTTTTTTGTAAATTCTTCACAGCTCACAAAATTTCAGTTTCTTTCACAATATCAGTTACTGTGAATTTTCGAAGTACCTTGAGATAAATTTATAATAAGGGACACCCGCCTTTCGCGAAAATATTTTCGCAAATGCTGTATTTTAATACTCTCCAGCCATATCAGCGGTTTTCTTAACTTTATTGGCGACGTGTTTTGTTAGAAGACATTTTCTTACTTGACTGGCAAATAATAATTTGATAACTCGGAAAATGAAGGTGTTTGAATCGTGGGCAGACATCTAAGACGCGTAACACGGAAATCATCCAGTCACGAAAGTAGATCTGAGCTGAAATCATATAAAATACAACTGTTCACGAAATTTTTTTCGCGAAATAAGGGTGTCCCTGTCTACGTATAATTTGTATAGTTTAAAAATGAGGTGCTCTTTTTAATGTCAGTGTATTCCCTTTCACACTACATAATTTAATGTTATTTTCTACTGTCAAATTTAAACTATATATGCACGATGTCAAGATAAAAGTCTACGTAAACATATTATGCCTACAACGGTGTAAGCTTTCGTAGACTTCAAACACGTTTCTCTGTTTTCTTCCTCAGGTTGGATTCGGTTTACCTTCGGACAGAAATAATCGTAATCAATTGAAATCCGTATTTTAGTTTAATTTTTAAGTCTTGTGAAGTTTTGCTGGAATTCCAAACAGGTTACATATGATTTGCTTATATCAATCAACTACTGCGGAATTGCCGGTTCTGTTGATCCCTATATTTCCGCCTACCGCCTTCGTATTGGTAAATACGACACCGGACACGCTTGCTGCATTGATAAAAGTTCATTAATGGTTTTTTGTCAGCAATAGGCGTGCCGAGTTTATTTTGCCCTGATCAAATATAATTTATTTCGTAAAAAAAATGTGTCCATTTACGTGATTAAAACGAAAAGTTAATTCATTAACTAGTATTGCTTTTTTCTTGGTATATGTTGTCCTTGTAAGACCCTGTTAAATAACAGCGTAACAATTACTTCACATACATAAACCTCTAGTTTTCAAGTGCAAAGAAATTTTCATAGTAGTTCTGCTTCAACTATACACAATTAAGACCTCAGAGTTTACTTTTGTGTGGCATTTAAGTGATGTAATTACAGTCAGAGTCCAAAAACGGTCTCCGTCGATCATTTTGACTTTAAAATTCAGAATGTCATGTCTTGTTGGGTATTTATTTACTGCGTATTTGTTATGTATTTCATTTGACATTAGTGCTAGAGAATATGAAATTTCTCTCCACAACAAACGTGATGAAATATTTTGTGTAATATAAGTTTGTTACTTATGACGTGACCATTTCCGCTCTATAATGGGTAGCAGTATCTAATGTAGATTCGGGGATGCAGTTTAGACTCCCGGAACTGAAGCTTCAAATATTTAAAGTGATCAGGGGAACTGGCCAACCCTCGCACTGTTGAAGGAAACCAAATACCACTCCATATTCATCGTGACTTTCTGACCAAGGCGGGTCGCAGTGATTTTTACTTAACTGTAGTTATATACAGCTTTCGGATTGTCACCCCAGGCATCGTCACTTTGAATATAAACTTGTCAAGACTGTTGGTGCATAAAATAAAATATAGTAAACAATACAGTAATGTTTTACAATTGGGTTTTTGGTTCGTTATGATGTGAGATATAATGCTTGTTCTCTAATGGGTGACATGACAATTTGCGTGAACTACTTAAGTTTCCACAATTGTCATATAAAATATACCAGAAGTGAGCTTCACACAGTCTAGCCTCTAAAAGGCCGTTGTACATTTTAGTGATCATGTCGTTTAAAATTCAGAGCTGAGAAAATTTTCCCCAAGGTATTTAAAGCTCACAATGCAAAAGTTTTTAAAGCATTTAAATTTGAATCGTAAAAGAGATCTTGGGCCACTGTTTGTTAAAATTCATCCATGTTTCATTGCAGTAGTGAATCTATCTATGTATCGATCTTTCTGAACTTTCCTTTGCTACGGCTGTAAATCTTAGTTCCTCCGCATCCACGCCAGAGGATGTCAATCTCCTTTGTAACCAGCCCGGTTCCTTGTACAGCTTCACCAGTTTAGCATCGCTGCACAAAGTCAACGGAACTTTGTCTTTCGTAAAGTCATTATCCATATCATTTTGTCACTTTGAAGTCGGCACGCTCTTTTATTGCCGTTCAAGACCAGCTGTAAACGAGAAGCATCTATCGTCCTCTACAAGAATACCCAGATACGCTCGCCTTTAAAATTCTACTCTCTACAGTCCTGTTAGTGAACATTGCATGAAGCTCATTACTGTTTGGCTTTGAAACAGTAAAGTCCCAAGCCGACTTTGTCACAAAGTGCCCTATAAATACAACGGTAATTTTAATTTCACTGACTGAGATGTCTGGGGATACCTATAAGCGGATGTTTGCAGAACCGATAGCGTTATGTGAGGTGAGAGTAAAAAAAACCGACCAACGGCAAGGTCACCCCGTTTCCAACACGCGAAAATTCTAGATAGATCCCGCCTGGAATAGATCGCGGTTTTCCGTGTTGGCAGGCAAGTGGCCTGACAGCTTCCCTGCAGAACTTAGGCATTTCTACACAGTTGTTAACTTAAAGCTCCCGCCTACCTGGAGCTATTTCCACGTTTGAGGCCGAGAAGCGCGGGAGCTATAAGGGCGGCACTGCCACGCGCTTTAAGTGCGCCATCGGCACTAAGCAGAAGCTTCTGAACTGGCGTGCAGTGTTCTCGTAGCACTGCGTGTATCTATGGCACTTTCAGCTGTTACCCTTGAGTAGTTTTGTATGTACTTGATGCATATATTTCGAGCTACAGCGCCTTGAATATGCCGTTTTCAGCCGTTTTTGAGTACTCTGAAATGGTGTTTCTTACGTGGGTGACATTTTGAAAGTAGTATGTTATTTTCGTAGATCAGCACATTGGACACACGTTTAACAGTTTCCTGGAAAAATGTGTCTTTAACACTCTCTGCAACGCAGTTCAAACAACACATAGGCGGGAGTCTAAATATATATATTAGAATGTCTTATGCTGTACTTGTAACATATTTAAACTATTTTGAAACAAGAAAATTGGAGTTTTGTGAATTTTATTTTCACATTCAAAAGAATTTTTAGTTAAGCACTCTCGGACTGGTCCAAGCATAATTCTCCAATATTACACTTACAATTTCTATAGATTTGCTTCGGCTGAGGTTGAAAAAAAACTAAAAAAAAAAACAATTAAAATGGCACAGTAAAATGAAAAGAGTCAAATAGAATTATTTTCTTTTGGGAGCTTTTTTACGGGTTGCAAAGAACAAATGTTTTGATTGGAAATATATTTAAACCAGTACAACGCACTGTTATGTATCAGAACAAATAGAAACTAGTTTATTTCATGATATTGGCAAAAACAGTTTAAGAGACTGAGAATATAGAGTCAAACCAATTATGTGACCTATTACGTAAGGGATTTAACTTATTGAACGCTGTTTTCTAGTAGTGTGAACACCTTATATCATTCAGTTTTATTACTTTATAACTTCCAGTATAAAAAGTGTTCGGAAACAGAGTGCTCAAACCACATACGTAGTTACTTGGACCAATATAAAACAAAAGCTCTATACACTTATATCCGGAAACGTATTTGTGTTTGATGTAATTGTATTCAAAGTGGCGACGTACAACGCCTGGTGAACAAGGCTGTGCGAACAAGTGTGAAGGACAAGTTGCATATGTCGTAGGAGAACGATATTAAATTAATACATACGCAGCGTAGCACGCCTTCTTCCTAAGCAACTTGTCCTACACACGTGTTCGCACAGCCTTGTTCTCCAGGTGTTTTTCGTCGCAACTGGGAATTCAATTAAATGATATAATAATACGTTTCCGGGTTTAAGTATATAAGGATCTGTGATATTATTGGTCCAAAGAAACTATGTCTGGAATTTGGGCACTGAGTTTCCGAACACTGTGTATATACCACAATGAATGAAAGGACTAAAACCCTACCAGGATTCACATAAAATGCTTTGCAGTTATTTAAATCACGCCGCCTGTCATTTAGACAACCGGGTCATCGCCCTCCCAAAGCCAACAGCGTTACGTATCTCGCTGCAGAGTGGTTGAGAATACAGAGGTTAGATCACCGCAAGTCCCGCGAACTCAAGCCGCACATTCCAGCAAAATGGCGATACTGGCCAGCAACATGTCAGAACGCCGTACGCGGATCAGCGCCTGGTGATGTACTCGACAGCCGGCAGACCAACAGGGCAGCGGTGGTGTAATTGTTAGTGTACCCGTCTGCCACCATAATGAATCGGGTTCAATTCTTGGATTTTTGCGTGTGGTAGTCGTGCCGGACGATGCCACTGGTCAGCGGGTTTTCTCGGGGATCTCCCGTTTCTCCCTCCCTTTCTTTCCGGCACTGCTCCATGCTCACCTCGCATCGCCCGCACTGGCTCGCTCTCAAGATCTCGATGTTAAGAGCCGCCCAAATCTCTTTCTCACCGGCTGATCAGCCAATAGGGAGAGACTTGCTCAGCCAATCAGTTAATCGGTACGCTCACGTCAAATAAAACACCACGCCATTTCGTTTCTCTTTACTTATCTAGTCTGTTGATAACACTATAATGAAAACATCTCCATTCAATTAAGTGAAAACGGCTGAAGCTGGGATGAGAGCGAGTGTTTGCAGTTTTTGTTTCATGGAGCAGGTGTCTCTTTTCCCACGGAACCAAAATATAAAAGCATGATGGTTTTACTTACGGCAGGGTAGCTGTGGCTGTGTTTTGTTGTGATTCATAAATTTTCATTCGACAACCCACGTCTGTAAAAAATTCCCGTCCTTCTTTCTCAAAATGAGCTACGCTATTTGCAATTTCAAAGAGTAAACCCGTTTTTATCATATTTCCATGACTATATAATAAACCAATTATTATTTTTTAACTGACAGTTAAAAAAATTATTACAAATGAAATGCTGGTCCGAAGTTCAGTTCAGGATATGCTGTCGTTTGTAATTTTCTTGCCTCGACACCTACCAATGAAATAATAGCGTTTTACATACTTTTCGCTCATATATTTTTAAAAATAACAAATGTATGAGGAAATTAGTCAAATTCAAGACTCTTGATTGGTGGACGAAATAAAGTCCCCTAGTTCAATGTCTTGTAAACTTGCACATTTTTTAAGAATGTGACTGTGGTTTGTCTTTCGCCTATACGAGTATGATTTAAGGCTAAAATGTTTGTTAAATTACCTAGGCATAGGTTAAATGAACGCTGATTATATGTGCGCCATAAAATGTTTGATAAAAGCCTTTAGAAATGAAATAACGTAAAATAAGTTAGTTATTTCTCACACGCCTTCTTCACGACTGAGAAATTTATAATATAGACTATTCGCGCTAAAGTGAGTACTTCTGAAACCCCACTAATTTAGAATTATGGTCAATAAATATATTTTATTTCAGCCTAAGGCGTTAACTTTCGAGTACAGTGGAATATACACACACTATGTATTACTTATATGACAATATTTATTAAAAAGTTGGTTTAATGATTAATCAAATGTATTTCGAAAGGAAGCAACTAATGTAATTATTATAATATAATTCCTTAACGCTGTGTTTGGAATATCGGCAGGATTGCTTACTTACAATACTTGAATTAACTTAAAACATACGCAATATTTACGTCCTTAGGATAGGCCATTAAAAACATTTGTAATTAACGTTGAAATACACCTGAATTTCAAAATTATTTGTTTTTTTTACTGCCGTATCTTATAATCTTCTTTAACTAATGATTAATTATGTTATATGACGAAGAGGCAAAATACAAGTAGAAAATATGTGATCACTCAAACGTGAATTTCTGCAACATTCCATATTTATTTTCAAATATTTTGCTACATCCATTGCATCTCCTCCAAAAATTCATGTAAAAAATGAAAAAAAAAAATATAAAAAAATAAAAATCACAACGAAAGTTTTTAGAATTGTGAAATATTCATCATCACTCATTTTCCGAAGAGAAGTGATATGCTGAAAAACCTGGTCCTTGTTATAAGTTGACGAACTGCTGGTGCAAATATTATTTCATCACCGCTGGTCGGAGGAAACCATTAAAAAAGTGTTAAATCCCAATTTCAATGATACATGTTCAACATATGAACTACCGAAACGTGCTTTCGCTTTTTAAAATTTAGTTAAACTGGAGTGACAGTATGCCAAAAGCACAGCCGCAGCAACACGTTCACAAGAAACATGTTACAAGCTCTTTATTTGATCAGTTATAACTTTCAGAAACGATAAAGTTCAGCTGTAAGAAACAACAGCCTAGCTACAGTATCCGGTGGGAGTGAGGAAATTGATAACTCCTCTGAACGAAACGATAAAGAAAGCTGCGCTCACACCTACACGCATGCAAGCGTGCAGGTAGGTGACTGAGGGCTGTTTTGCGACAACGCAATTAGCTACATATTTAAAAAAAAATGCTGATAAAGAGGCAAATATGGCCAGACGAAACTTTATACACTTCATTACTGCACACAAAGCTACATTTCGGTGGTATTATCGTTTGTTCGTCTCTGATAGATCTTTTCGTATTGTGAATTGCATTACAGAATTTAACCCAAAAATACCTTTTATTTCTAATTACTAAAACACGGAGAAGTTATTTCATATGCACCGTCTTGAAGCTTAACCGTTTTGGAATTAATGCAAAGAGAAATATTATAAATTTTATTGCTTTCAAAACAAGCATTATAATATTTAATCGTGTAAACTTCTGCAAGTTTAGGAATTCGGGGAAGACAGAATAACGGACCGATTTAANAAACAAGCATTATAATATTTAATCGTGTAAACTTCTGCAAGTTTAGGAATTCGGGGAAGACAGAAGAACGGACCGATTTAATTAAAACTATGTGAAAATCTAGAGAAAATGGAGGAGAACAAAATCGTTTACTTTGAGAATGTTCTACTTTGGGTAATTTTATTGAGGACAACTAGATTTGGAACCTATGTGCGGCGCATGGATACCGCGATCAGGCCCGTGGCAAAGTTAAGTGTAAGTATGGCGGAAGAATACACAATGTGCATACATTAATATCTGAAGCAGGGTTTTCAAAAGCGCTCTCTTCGCCGTTAACAGCCTTATATTCGCAGTTTATCGTTTCTTCTGTCACGTCCCTACAGGACGTATCGTGAATAATTCCCGCTCGCCGCTTCTCGGCGCCCTCTTGAATATTTACCCAACCACGCCACTTTTCTCTACTTTCTCTTCGTATCTTACTGGTCTCGGCGGGATTAGCGTCAGTGCTCCGGTCTTGCCCCGGCTCCTCCAGGGGGGAAAGAGGAGCGGCGACAAAGTTTTCCTCTTTTCGCGACGACGCTCCAGATCTCGCTCCACCTCGGAACAAAGACCGGATTATCGAGGGTTGGCNAAGTTTTCCTCTTTTCGCGACGACGCTCCAGATCTCGCTCCACCTCGGAACAAAGACCGGATTATCGAGGGTTGGCGAGCGGCGAGTCGAGGAGGGGGTTGAACAGAAGGGGGAAGGGCTGTAGTGCCAAGTTATCATCGGCAGAGGGCAGCAGATAACCTCTCGCCTCCCGGGCAGCCGCTGTATCGCGGCCTGCACGACGCGAAACTCGCCACAGACGTCCGTGTTGGCGCGGAAGTGTGGCGCGACGAAGCACTCCAGGCGAGGAGCGCGACCACAGAGTAGGCAACGATACAGAAGATCTGTTGCTTTTCCGTGATCGCGGTGTGAACGAGCTAAGGACATTTCTGAATTCACCTGAAGTACATACTCGTGCGTACCTGTCCCCGCAAGTGACATCATAAGTGCTGTCGGAATTGCAAGTGAAATATGCAAGTATGCAAGTAAACTAATATGTCTTCTTCTCGCGTACTTGCGGTATATTTGCCGCCATTTTGAGAAGCAATTTGTAGGTTACAATTGATTTTCGACATCATTATTATATTTAAATATTAATAGAACAACATTAGTACTTCGTTAACATAGAACTTTGAACTTAGTTAATAATTATCGCAAGCTGCATCTTAAAAACGGTTGAATCATAAAATGTGTATTTGACATATTTTCATAACCTATTAAAACTACGGTTAAACATGCAATNTTAAAAACGGTTGAATCATAAAATGTGTATTTGACATATTTTCATAACCTATTAAAACTACGGTTAAACATGCAATTAAAAATTGCAAAATCAAATATAATCAGAAAAACAATAAATGGTGCATAAATAGTTTTCAAATATTATATAATCCTTGATTTTCCCTGACAACTATCAGCAATTATCAAGTTCTTCGTCAAACACACGTTCATTAAAAGTTATTAGCTGGCTAATAGCAGCTGCCGAAGGCAACTAAACTACATGTCTTAATTCATCAAGTTTGGTGTCAAAGGTAAGTTAAGTATGCAAGTACACCAGTATATACCTGAATTCGGACACGGCCTAAGTCACTAGCGTACCGTCATCCACGTTCTAGTTTGATTTCATGGCCCATGTTCCAGAATTATACTCCGAGAGCAGAGCAAATTATAATGGAGTAAAGCCGAGAAAAGATACAGAGTAGACGTCGTTCTGAAACAACATACAGTAAATAGCATAACGTTTATAGAAATAATTTCCTTTTGAATAATGGCCAATGAACGGAGGCGATTGGCAATAATAACCTATCCTTTATAATACTGCTTATAATAACCTCNTTAAAAACGGTTGAATCATAAAATGTGTATTTGACATATTTTCATAACCTATTAAAACTACGGTTAAACATGCAATCAAAATTGCAAACTCAAATATAATCAGAAAAACAATAAATGGTGCATAAATAGTTTTCAAATATTATATAATCCTTGATTTTCCCTGACAACTATCAGCAATTATCAAGTTCTTCGTCAAACACACGTTCATTAAAAGTTATTAGATGGCTAATAGCAGCTGCCGAAGGCAACTAAACTACCTGTCTTAATTCATCAAGTTTGGTGTCAAAGGTAAGTTAAGTATGCAAGTACACCAGTATATACCTGAATTCGGACACGGCCTAAGTCACTAGCGTACCGTCCTCCACGTTCTAGTTTGATTTCTTGGCCCATGTTCCAGAATTATACTCCGAGAGCAGAGCAAATTATAATGGAGTAAAGCCGAGAAAAGATACAGAGTAGACGTCGTTCTGAAACAACATACAGTAAATAGCATAACGTTTATAGAAATAATTTCCCTTTGAATAATGGCCAATGAACGGAGGCGATTGGCAATAATAACCTATCCTTTATAATACTGCTTATAATAACCTCNCTTTGAATAATGGCCAATGAACGGAGGCGATTGGCAATAATAACCTATCCTTTATAATACTGCTTATAATAACCTCGCTTCAATAAAAATACTATTCCTTAAGAATTATGCACACAATATATTTAGACGTACCATAACATAATCATAAACATTATGTCCAAAAATGCAGCTGTTAGTACTACTACAAATAAAACATAAGAATAATTTTATCACTCATAATTTATACTATTACATATCTATCTGTAACTGGAATATACGGTACGGAATTTCTACAATTAGACTAATTCAAATGAATACGATTTTTCGTCATTTACACTTTACCATGCCTTACTAGCCGAAATAATAAGAGTAAAGGTTTTGCGGTTCCAAAATACTCAGAGTTATAATTTAGCAGTTTTAAGACGACGCCCATAGCGACTATATAACGTATGCTGCGTGTGTTTAAGGACAGCCAAAGAGTATAACTTCTTCGCAGAGTGACGTTTTGGAAGGCCACCTTGCGATGCCGCGCAACGTGGCGGGCGTTGCTTTGTTTGTCGGGAGGCTTTCTCGTGGTGCGCTCATACTTCATCGTCATTGGTTCAGTCACTGCTCCATCCTTACGTGGAAGTAGAATGGGTTTCCTTTCAGGATTGCATCTGGCTGTACAACATGCAGAAATCCTTAATTAATAGTGCACACACTATCAATATGGCCAAAGAAGTTCGACAGTTATATGTTGTATGAATGCTTATATTTTGAAACGAAGTAAAATACTTCGCTACAACGACTTTTCACTGTGTTAAATGTATTGGTCAATAAAGATTGTCTTCGTCATAATTTAAGCAAGAAAAACTTCGTCAAGCAAGACAAAAATAAATAATTCAACGCTTGTGTGAAAGAAAATATTGGTAGTGTTAACAAATAAATTAGTAAATGACTTTTCGTACATANAAATAATTCAACGCTTGTGTGAAAGAAAATATTGGTAGTGTTAACAAATAAATTAGTAAATGACTTTTCGTACATACATTTCAGCCATATTAATTATAACTTTTATTTGGTAATAGGTGTAAATTAAATAATTTATTAAAAATATTTGTAGATCATATAATTAATAATTTTGTGATATAACTGTAGTAATTATTATCACTGGTTTCTTTGAATAAAAACTTTTTTTTCAAAATGCACTTTTTATAGCCTCCAGAATAGAGGAAATCTGAAATTTTGATTATAAATATAATAGTAACTTAGTTGATTGTTTTAACATTAAAAATAATGTATTATCACAAATTATTTACAGTCTCGCAATATGTATCCATCATTCTTCCATATGCAAATTAAATTTTACTTTCTAACAATTTTGTTAGTGTTTTATTCTACCTTACAATTTTTGCATGTTGTAGAGACGTTCAAAAAATGAACNAAATAATTCAACGCTTGTGTGAAAGAAAATATTGGTAGTGTTAACAAATAAATTAGTAAATGACTTTTCGTACATAAATTTCAGCCATATTAATTATAACTTTTATTTTGTAATAGGTGTAAATTAAATAATTTATTAAAAATATTTGTAGATCATATAATTAAAAATGTTGTGATATAACTGTAGTAATTATTATCACTGGTTTCTTTGAATAAAAACTTTTTTTTCAAAATGCACTTTTTATAGCATCCAGAATAGAGGAAATCTGAAATTTTGATTATAAATATAATAGTAACTTAGTTGATTGTTTTAAAATTAAAAATAATGTATTCTCACAAATTATTTACAGTCTCGCAATATGTATCCATCATTCTTCCATATGCAAATTAAATTTTGCTTTCTAACAATTTTGTTAGTGTTTTATTCTACCTTACAATTTTTGCATGTTGTAGAGACGTTCAAAAAATGAACNACTTTCTAACAATTTTGTTAGTGTTTTATTCTACCTTACAATTTTTGCATGTTGTAGAGACGTTCAAAAAATGAACATTAATTCAACCATGAGGTATCATTTTCGTAATAAAGGAAAATTCTTGGCAATAAGTTTCCAAATTAGTCATTGAAACGTACAATTGTTTACCGTGCCATATGTTTTAGAGATTTTAAGCATTAAAAAGGGTGCTGAGTAATTCTCCACAATTTTGTCATATATTCCAAAGTTTGTCAGTAGTTACTAGTGTTGTTAATAATTTCAACCCGGACAGCTCAAACAAATTGTAGCGACGCATCGTTACCCAGCAAAGGGAAATATTCCTTAACACATTGCAACTATTATAGATCGTAAAACACAGCACAGCAGGGTCAGTGGACCCTCCCCCCCAACCCCCTCCAGTGGATTCGTATTCATGACAACCACACCACCGAGAAACCATTTAAAGCTGAACGACACCTTGAACGTGGTCTGTCTGTGTGACCAGACCGAGAAGAATAATGTTCAAGAGGAGGCGGGCCGCTCGTCACTTCCTGTGGTAACAATTAGCCTGTTACATCANAGACCGAGAAGAATAATGTTCAAGAGGAGGCGGGCCGCTCGTCACTTCCTGTGGTAACAATTAGCCTGTTACATCATGTTACGTATAATACATTCACGGTTACTCCCAACTTTTCTGAAGCCCTGCCAAAGTTCTACTTCCAAGATATTACTCAGCCTCTTGCAAACAAATCTCAACTGAGTATAGAATATTACGCCAAATGGACAACGCACTGCATTCGTACACACTCAGTGAAATAATATTTTGCATAATAACTATTTCCAACAATCCATTACCAACACACCTGTTTTCTCACTGTTTTCATTCTAATTAATTATAAATTAAATATTACATTTTATAGATAAAATATAGGTATAAGTTTTATTTAATCAATTAATTATGTACTATTGCGTTAACAGAGGTATAAAACGCATGTGATAACATGGCAAATTTAGGGAAAATCTAAACACGTAATATTTGGGGTGGTTATTAAAATGTTAGATTAAAAAAGTGTGAATAAACCGCGAATAGAATTTTGTCATATACAGTATTTGAATTAATTAACATGACTTGGTCCACCCTCGCCAACAGCAAATATTGAAACTATTGTTAGGTCCCTACATATATGTTCAGTGGCTTATGTAACCTAAGTTTAGTTACCAATAACCGATTCATATCAAAAAATATATAACTTAAATATAACNCGTGACTAAATTTATGACAAATACTGAGGATTTGAAAATGACATGGTTCCACACATTATTCGTTAGTATATACAACGCATTGCTAAAAATCACTGAAAAAACTCCGCCAGGTTCCTAAAAGTTATTATCTATTATTTGAGCTATGCGCCCTTAAAAATCAAGTTTTTGAAATGATTTTCTTTACAAATATCAGGAACTTCTTCCGAATATGCAGCAAATCGGTGGATAATGTTTTTTTAGAATGGAGATCATACACTTCTGGAAATGCGGTTGGTAATAAAACCCTTCCTTTATTGTGAAAATAGGAGTGCTTTTTCGTATCAAAACACAATGGTCTCTAGCAGCTTGCATTAAATATATTTGCAGCCAACTCCACACTTGTCTTATTTATTTTATTTATTTTGCAGAAACCAAGACGTAGAAGCATAGCTGCGAACAGGAAATGGGTCGCCTTTCTGCGTTCGGTACAGTGGAATTCTTGGGGTGTTCCCAGTGAGCCAATATTACCCAGTGTAGACAGCGTGGCAAGTCTCAGAATAGTCTAGAATACAGAGGAGGAAAATACGCTCATGCCTGTAACTCCAGCAGCACACGCCTCTAACACATCGGCACTGGCTAACAACATGGCGAATCACTGTTTGCCAGTCAGCTCACCGTAACTTATTCGCCTGCCGGCAGCCCAGCCAATAAGGAATCTTTCTCAGCGCGCAGCACCCAATCAGACATAAAACCAGTTACGAATCCTCGCGCGCAGCCAATCAGCGAGTTGCTACGCCTAAATAAAAGAAACCGAAACGCCATTATCACCTCACTTCTGTATGCTTTCATAATCTTTCGCAACTTTCTAGATCCGAACAAATGGCTGTTCCAAGTGACTACTGGTAAGTTTGGAAATACTTNTTCATAATCTTTCGCAACTTTCTAGATCCGAACAAATGGCTGTTCCAAGTGACTACTGGTAAGTTTGGAAATACTTGTGAAAGGCGCTTTGCCAAATAATCAAATACATGATTTAATCCCTAGTTTCCACGTTAGTCGACTCCGCTCTCGGCGGAGACAAACAGCAAATGAGATTGACAGACGTAAGTTTTCCAAGGCAAAATTCGGCCTCGGGATATTTCTAGTTGTTACACTGGCCGAGAATGCTAATGTCTGTCATTGTAGCGATGTTTATTTAGCAGTTGGGTCTAACCCTGCATACGATAACTTGAGAAACGCTGGAACGACTGCTAACTTAATGCGCCCAAAAAAAATGCAGATGAAACAGATATAAGACGCCCATTTTAAAATTTGTAACAGCTTATTTCGGGTGGGCAGACATAACATTGTGAAAAATGTTAAGTGTTTTGCTGGTTTAGCCAACACATCTTTCGCAGGCTAAGAACTGATGTTAGCAGGCAAGGGCTGTGTTGGTTAGGGACGTTCGCACACATCAAACGAAATTGACAAACTTCGCAACCCGTACAAATTTATTGCTGAAAATAGACTTTCAGTGCGAATAAATTCTAAACATACAACAGATAAATGTAAGTGTGGAATTTTTGGGTGGTGTAGACAAAATAACAGTCGACGTCAATAAGACGTGAATTGCATTTTTTTTTGTAGCCCCTGCGAGATCTGCAACCGTATGGCTAACTCATAATAATAGTTGACTTGCAGCAGGTGACNTTTTTTTTTTGTAGCCCCTGCGAGATCTGCAACCGTATGGCTAACTCATAATAATAGTTGACTTGCAGCAGGTGACGTGCGACGTATTTTTGACACACTCCTACATTTCTGGACATGGATATAAAAATTAGACATCTCAATTATTATTTCCTCGCTTTTTACTTCCTGTATCGCTCCAGTTAATTGACTTGCTTCCTGTTAATATCAATGATAATCGAAAAAATATTAGTTCAAAAAATGTATGTATAAAATGCATATTGTATACAGGCGTCCTACACTTTACTGCGTTACAGTATTTTTGGTACGATAACTTACGTTGCGAGTTCTTCCGAGTATTATTGCATGTATTTTGAAATGTATTATTTATGTGTAAGTTAATTTTCAAGCATAAAATTTCCACATACAGCCATTTGCGTGTCGACCAAATGTGTAAAATGTTTTACCAATATTTTTAAGATCCATTTGCGTACGCTTAATCAAACAGAAAACAATGAATTACGGTCACTGAGCGTGTATAATCCAATTGCTTTCCCGCCGAATTAATTTTTGCAATGGGTGAACGCGGGATCTGAATGAATTCAAATGAATGGTTCAGCCAGTACTCAGTGATCCGGAAAGCATACAGTGACCTTTGCTATCTGTGCAAATTCACCCCGCGCAGTGACAGGATTNCCAGTACTCAGTGATCCGGAAAGCATACAGTGACCTTTGCTATCTGTGCAAATTCACCCCGCGCAGTGACAGGATTCCGTATTAAGAATAACGTGAAATACACCATCAACGTGGCAGTTTGAAAAAAAAACTGCAATCGATTTATTTCTGCTTATGATAATTCTCGTATGCGCGCAAGTATCCTCGGTTTGTGTATATTGCACAAATTGTAATTTTTCGTACTATAATTTTGAATTTTACGCACAAAATTAATACAACCTTTTCATTTTGTGGGTAATATTGAGTACGCGTTATGTCCTTTATTGTTAATTTGTAACGTTCATTTTCTGAGTTGCATGCTGTAATTTTTTTTTTTTTTTCTCAGTACAGACTGGAACAGTCAGCAACTTCATAAAACAAATCAGAAATAAATTGATGTCATTATTATTATCTGGTAATATATATTTTAATTTATTATATCTGATTACGTAGTTTATAAAGTAGTAAAGTGTTACAATATTAAATTATCATCACTCTGAAAATGTTGAGGGTGCCTTATAAGAGAATTTGCTTGTCTGTCACATGAAATATGCTGTAAATTTTTAGCATTTCGGACAGCGAACGCCACATAGTACACCGCGAGGCCTCTTCGGGTATTGTGGTGTCTTCGGGCAAAAGTTGAATGTGATGTCAGTATAGAGTGAGTGAGTGAAGAGATTTGGGCGCCTCTTAAAAGTGAGGTCGTGAGAGCTGATGAAGGTATTTGAGGTGAGTATGGAGGATCGGCGGAATGAAAGCGCAGGAAGGAGACGGATATCCCCGAGAAAACACACAGGCCAGCGGCATCGTTCGGCAAGATTCCCACATGCAAAAATTCGGGAGTTACCCGGCCGGAGATTGAACCCGGTTCATCTTGGTGTGAGGCGAGCAATATAACAGCTCAGCCACCGCGGCCCCGTCAGTATAGAGATTTCGCGTATGTGACAGAAACAAATAGTGTAAAAATAACATACTTTGGGAATACAGCCTTGTTTCACAATTATTAGTTAGTTAAAAGAATACTGATTATTTCCTTTGACCCGTTACATTTTTTCTGCAATGGTTCACTCTGTGGCCAATTGCAAAATACTGAATACAAATATTTTACAATCACATAAACCGAATAAATCCGATTAGGCTAGTTCAGTGGTGCTTATAAGACCATTAATGATTGTTTTATTTTGCTGTGACACTCCGCAATATATGTTAGCAGGTAAAAAAAATGTTGCTTATTGGAAAATAACGTGGATTTCAATTCCAACTTTTATTTATTGGCCACACAAATAACCTACATTACAAATGTAAATATCACACAAATAGCTAAATAAACGAATAATTGATTATTAAATTCTATAATCGTAACTTAAAAGGCAGATTTTAAATATTTTATTTTTCTGCGTTATTTAAATGCAATTGGTTTCTGTGGCTTGACAAAATCAGAGCAATGGTTTTAAAATTAAAACATTTAAAAAAAACACTTAGAGTGGAATATTTATTTGTGAAATTAATATTGCTTACACAACTTCAGAATGTACATCGTATACTACAAACATTTATTCAAAACTGTAGTCTATTCACTGTTTCTTCACTCTTTTTGAATAACACCTTTTAAAAAACGCCCCACGTACGACGTGCTTGTATGTTTCTTAAATATGTTACGTATCACAAGCATTTGATACTTGTGTTACACGAAATTTCTTGGTTTTTTTTTTTAATTTAAATTTTACTTATATATTTTCCATAAGTTATAATATTCCATGTATAACTAGCATGGAAAAAGACAGAGTAAAAATAGGTGTGTTGGTAATGCCTAGTAAGAGATAGTTATTATGCAAAATATTACTACACAGAGCGTGCCCGAATGCGATGCGTTGAACTTCTGGTTTAATGTTCAAAGCTGGTTTGCATGAAGTTGAGGAATATCCTGGATGTAGAACTTTAGCAGGGCTTAAGAATAGTTGGTAGTAATCGTAAATGGGTTATAATCATACTGTTTGCGATTAAAAACCGTAGAATGTAAATCGTTACAGTGAGTCCATGCACGATATTTTTTTTGTTTAAGCCTCTTGCAGTAACAGCTGGGTGGATTTATTTTGCAAGTGCTAGGTCTCGAAGCATGGGANATTTTTTTTGTTTAAGCCTCTTGCAGTAACAGCTGGGTGGATTTATTTTGCAAGTGCTAGGTCTCGAAGCATGGGAACGATAAGGATGACCTAGTTACGCGCACCAAACCTCTGGTCGCCTCTACGCGCAACACAGTGAACTGGACTGCAGCCTTTCCCCGTCAAATCGCATCCAAAGGACTTTCAGTAGTGCACTAAGATTTTATGTTCTAATAGTAAATACGAAGGAATTTAAGTAGTGCGCTAACATTTTATGTTATAATAGTAAATACGATGGACTTTGAGTAGTGCGCTAACATTTTATGTTATAATAGTAAATACGAAGGAATTTCAGTAGTGCGCTAACATTTTATGTTATAATAGTAAATACGATGGACTTTGAGTAGTGCGCTAACATTTTATGTTATAATAGTAAATACGATGGACTTTTTGTAGTGCGCTAACATTTTATGTTCTTATAGTAAATTTCGAAGGTGTGCTGCGTGTCCGTGTTCTATATTTAGTATTATTTACCGAAAGTTTCATATATAGTATATTCGAGAGATCTTCAGACATTTGAATAAAACCAATTAAAAATAACCCCATGTATGATGTATTTGGGTTGNTAGTATATTCGAGAGATCTTCAGACATTTGAATAAAACCAATTAAAAATAACCCCATGTATGATGTATTTGGGTTGTTTTCCTTTGTTCGGTCAAATTGAACATATGCACCATAAAATTGAAGCAGTTAAAGTTGCTCCATCTCAACGAATTTTAATGCAAATCTTTTTAAACTGCTCCACTTGAAACAGTAAAATTCTATTTATTAATTAAGTAGCTCGTATTCGCTGATGGGTCAGTGAATTCTTCTGATCATTAGAAGTAAAAGTAGTGATTGAAATCACTGTTTCAGATTTAGAGTGTACTTGCGTTTTATATACAGCCTTTATTATTTCATTTGTGATTAATGCAAATAACAAAAAAGAGGAAAAAAGAGGCGTTTTGATAATGCCTAGTAAGAAATAGTTCTCAAGTTGTCCTTTTGGTGTAACTTTCAAGACTTATTTAGATGTTTTTTGTTCATTTTACAAGAGGCGGAGGAATGGACTGAAAGTAGGAATTTGTCAGGTCTTCAGAAAGTTGGAAGTAACAGCAATGGACAGNGCAAGAGGCGGAGGAATGGACTGAAAGTAGGAATTTGTCAGGTCTTCAGAAAGTTGGAAGTAACAGCAATGGACAGTACCTAAAAACGATTGTGAAACAAACGTTTTACCGCTTTTCCACTTCAAAAATACATTAAGGTACGGTAACCGGGAACGGAAATTAACATTACGACAAATAAAAAATTATTTAAATGCTAACCGTAAGCAGACACCGCTCAGAAATAAACAACATTTTTTTTTTAAATGGCAACCATACGACTGAAGTTCTGGGCTCTGTTTGGGTACTTAGGCAGATCGCGCCCTTAAGGCGATCGTCTAGTGAGAGTAACGTTTGTGCGAGTTAGGTAAATATCGATGAAGCGCAACGGCGACGCTGACCGGCGTTTGTAAAGCTGAATCGCCTCTAAGGGCATAGCGCTCAACTGGCGTGCATTCTTTCCTTTGGCGATTCGTTTGAACGTGACTTTAGCTTGCGACTCTACAAATTTTACTGAACTAACTCTGTATAAAAGTCTTATTCCTTCCGCTTTCGTATTTTCGCGTGTATCCGTTTCGTACATTTTTAGATAAAAAAAATCTGAAATATCCGTTTTCAGCTATGTTGGATGGCACGAAAAAAATGNTCCGTTTCGTACATTTTTAGATAAAAAAAATCTGAAATATCCGTTTTCAGCTATGTTGGATGGCACGAAAAAAATGTTTTCATTGTGAGCGTTGTCTTGAAAGTACCATTCCGTCGTCGTTTACAAAGTACCATCTGTTCATAGGTGAACATATTGAGGACACTTCAAATAGTTTCGTCAAATACGCTGTAGCACATTTCAAGCGACTGGCAGGCCCTGTCTTAGCTCCGGAGCGCCGGTAGTTCAAGTTTATGCCGCCAGTTGCACTTAGCACCACACTGCACTGCTACCATTATTGAAACGTAGCGCAATAATTCGTTGCTTCGTTACGATGTCAGATTATCTCTTCCTGGCACCACACACGTGTGTACTAAACTCAATTCCCCCTTATTTCTTCTGCGAATAGGGAGAGTCATATCTGTACAGCTGCTGCAAGAGGTTCGCAATTAAGGATTATTTGTTACAACTTCCCAAGCGCTTTTACATATATTTGTAATTTTAAAAACATAACTTGAAAGCCAGTAAACAAGATATTTTTTTTTTGTGGTTTTACAAGTTAATTAGATAAAATTTCAGAACGGTTCACTATAGAATGTGTAAAACTATTGCTTAACACTTCATGTTAAGTTCAAAGATGTAGACATAATAAGTGTTTGTGTGTGTTCTAAAGCAATATGTTATAAAAAAATATTCCACTTGAAGTGATAAGGAAGAGATTTAGTAGTTTATTTATAAACAGTTATTTATACAATTTGCTAAACTTTATGCTGCGTGTTAACATGTTATTAAATACGCCCACATGTTATGGCAATGACCCTTACAATGCATGTTTTTTTCTCCCTTTAAAACCATACTTATGTACTGTAAAATTAATCACCAAAATAAACTAAAACGAAGTTTTTTGTAGAAATATTTTTCGTGAATTATGTATATTACATCAAATAAAAATAATCATTCTATAAAATTTTTTTTTGCAGAAATAATTTTTGTGAAACTGAATTGAAGATGACAGCTAATATCCGCTCTAAAAAAATCTTCTGCAACCATGAGGTGGGAATAACTGCTGAAGTCATTTAGCATACAAGTTTTTATCCTGAAAACGAAAAGTTTCTCGTAATTAAAGAAAACAGAAATTCAATCTCCACGGTTCTGACATTTCTGTTAGTTTGACGTTGGTAGCGTGTATTCTTCCTGGAACAACGAGTACGTCGTTCGGAAGGAAAAATAAAAAATGTAAGTGCAAGAATGTACTTAACTTGTTTAAAAAAAAAAAAAAGGGGCTGTCTGTAATTCTTGTGCGTGTAAGAATCATTTGCACTGAAGTAAATCTCTGCGCTGGTAAAAGCTTTAGCAGTAATTTTCACTCAGTGCAGGGCTTGGAAAAATATTCAGTAATTCTGGTGTTTTATANACTGGTAAAAGCTTTAGCAGTAATTTTCACTCAGTGCAGGGCTTGGAAAAATATTCAGTAATTCTGGTGTTTTATACATATTTGGTATTGTAAGCTAATCATATTTTAATTTCACGAATTTAAATACGACAAATCTAGAAGAAAAAAAACTCGTTCCGTCCGCTTTGGCACACACCGNTATTTTAATTTCACGAATTTAAATACGACAAATCTAGAAGAAAAAAAACTCGTTCCGTCCGCTTTGGCACACACCGACCAGTTTTAGGCAAGAAGATCCCAACTGAAAGCTTAAGGAAGGAACAGGGCTAGTTAGGTTTTACTTACCGCTAGCTTTAATAATTCATGAGCAGGGAGGTGTGAGCTGAATTTGGACATGAAAATGTTAAGGGTGGTTGGAGCGGGGGAGGTTCTTGTTTTCCTTGAGCACCGTCTCTAAGCTGGCTTACCTTCGCTCCTGCCCGCCTTGCAGCCAGCGATTTNTATTTTAATTTCACGAATTTAAATACGACAAATCTAGAAGAAAAAAAACTCGTTCCGTCCGCTTTGGCACACACCGGCCAGTTTTAGGCAAGAAGATCCCAACTGAAAGCTTAAGGAAGGAACAGGGCTAGTTAGGTTTTACTTACCGCTAGCTTTAATAATTCATGAGCAGGGAGGTGTGAGCTGAATTTGGACATGAAAATGTTTTCCTTGAGCACCGTCTCTAAGCTGGCTTACCTTCGCTCCTGCCCGCCCTTGCAGCCAGCGATTTCCCCTCCCACGTTTCTCCCTCCTCCATTTACCCCTTCACTCCTTCCCCGAGTCCGTGCAAAAGACCACGTACCGCGGGGAAAAAAATTAATTAATCAAGGATTAATATTCACAAGCGCATTAACTGAAACACGCACTGCAATAACCCGCCCAGTGGCGCCTGGAAGAAGGAGAGAAAGAACTAAAGTGAGAAAAAATGTAAAAAGGAAAGACAAAAAAATAATTACGAAATAAAGCATTAAAGCGAAGGCAACGGATAGAACTAAAAAAAAGTAGGTCTGTATTTGCTAGAAGGCGGAGACGGAAGAATTGAGGTTGTTTCGCCGTCAATGAGATTACTGGGCTGTTGTTATTAGGGATGTTGGAAAAGCCGCTAAGAAAATTGTGAAGTGTTGTGTTACGTCATTCCAGGTAGACCATTTTTAAAAAGTGCCCTCATTATGTACATAAAAACTTTTCATTTAGAAACCGGTTTTCCCTTTTTAAAGCCATGATTAGATTACCTATCAGATATGTTGTACCCTTATGATACTTGTTAATATAGACATTGGCACGTAACTATCCAACACAGTGCACATATATCAATGCTCTTAAAATGTTACGTCTGAGGCTGAAATTACCGGTAGGTGTTTATCAATTGTTTTATTTAATAAACATGTGCAAATCAAAGGAACATTTAACGTTGCCATAGTTTAACACTCTCAGATAAACGTTATTCAGCAAACTTGCAAGATATTAAATGGTGTCGTATGTTGCCTTACAGGTATGCAAACTAATGATGAACAATTAAATTAATGGCACTCACGGTAAAGTCAGCACTTTTGAAACCAACCCGTGAAAGATATCACTGTCCCTACCTGTGTATGTTTTTAACCGGCACATGTAGTGGCATGCGCCAAGTAAAGTTGGTAACGGCGCGAGGTAAATTAGTTCCATTTCTCAAAGTTGAATGAAAAGTGTTCGGTAAACAATTTGTCAATACTACAAAGAATTATTTTTCTTTCTGATTTTCAAATGCATATAAGTGTATGGATTAGACAATTTGTGAAATACTTACTTTTGAAATAATTTTACAATTTTCCTTTACTAACGCATGAGTAAAGTAATCAAGCCCACGCGGCAATGTTTATTTTCCAAATGGCGAAGGATACACAACATGCTTAGAAGTATTAATTAAGCAGGGCTTTTACCGTGAACAACTTATACCAGGTGAATGTTCACGGATAGAATATATCGAATGACACTTCCATTATTCAAGATTTGCTGTTTTGTATCGCATATTTTCTGAAATTTTGCAAAAACTAATTTAATATCTAATTTTTTTTAAGGTGAGACTCTATTTTCATAATCCCGTTAGGAAAAAGGTTGTACTATGTTTTACATCACATTTAATAAAAAAGTTATTTTACAAGTTTGTACTTGAGATTTTAAGATCATCGTACATAAGTACATCAAAATAGATATGTTTTCTTCCAGTCATTCCTTTGATGAATTTCTAAATGCTTCCAGTCCCTAATTAAAATTTAAATCGGCTAACATTAAAGGAAATATTACAAGTTTTGAGCTGTCATCCACTGACATACTTCAGCAGAAGAGTCGTAAAAACGAATGCAGTCTATTCAAAAGTTTTCTGTTATATAAATAATTTTTTTAGATAGTTTCGCTAACTGTCAGGAACGAAATTTTCAAACTGTACACGTGAAAACCTATCACACGGATGGTCTCTACAAAATCTTGAGAAAAATATTCAGAGAACTGTTTTTCAATCAGCCATGAGCATAGCAGCAACCACATTTCAGCACTTATATGTAATTTTTTCTTTAATGAAGGGAACAAGCTAAACGCCATAGTTTTCCTTTTAAACGTATTATATACTGAGCCGGAAGTCTTTAATTATGGCATTATTGTAATTGTTATACACATGAAAGGCACATCTAAAACGGACAGTATTGTCGGCATTACCATATGTGTATTTTTGCTGCCACTGAAGACATTCTGGACCTTAATCGTTTACACAGACCCTTGCAGAAACGCCAGTTTTGTTTGTCTTGGTTTTACTACTCGCCACCGACCAAATGATCCGCACAACATCGGAAATGCTTATTGCACTTTGAAAACGTTGATGACTGCCTAGCTTTCAGTACGTATATTGACAAGTTTACTGCGCTTTTATTAAAGTGTCCTCTCATATGTACACTTCTACACAGCCACCTGATTCATTTGTTATCTGTAATTAAGGACACTTGATTTTAATTCAAAGTGCCCGCTCATTTTCACGTTAATATCCTAGGTACTTGCACACCTGCAGTTTCGCTTGGAATTGTTGACTTCGTGTCTCTGTGAGAACTCAGCGTGGTGTTTGGATGGCCGGTGTGAACTAAAATTCTATGAATCTCTGTGATGATTCGGTAGACACGCAGACGGATAACAATTTAAACCATCCAAGCTCCAAAGTGTTTAATGGTTAACGTGAATGACGCTGATAGAAACTCGCGCTACGAAGAACAGCAAAAGCGTGANAAGCTCCAAAGTGTTTAATGGTTAACGTGAATGACGCTGATAGAAACTCGCGCTACGAAGAACAGCAAAAGCGTGAGTGTTTGCCTTCAAGGCCAGAGATATTTCCTTTGTAGCGCTGAGGTCATAGTTAAAGACACNACAGCAAAAGCGTGAGTGTTTGCCTTCAAGGCCAGAGATATTTCCTTTGTAGCGCTGAGGTCATAGTTAAAGACACAACTATTTCGCGTTATATTTCAGACACAGGCTGCACTGCGCTACTGTTCTCATGAGTTTCACGTTTGAAATTGGAAGTGTGCCCACACGATACGCTCTTCACGCCTCTGAACCAAGAGTAAATATTCAACTTCGGACGGGTTGATTCCATATAACCGAATCGAACAGGAGTCTCAAATATGACTATGTAAACAGGCAGTAAACGGAGAGCTTTCGCTCGAATACGGGAAGGGCCATTTATTCTATCACGTAAACTTTATATAACCAAAAATGTTGGGGGTCTACATTAATTGCGTAGATTGTCTGTATTATCTCTCACGCGTGCTATTCTCGTCCTTAGCGATGACTTTTTCTAGTCGCACATACGCTCTTGTGTGTTTACACGCTTTTATTTGAGATCACATTTGGGGACAATTCTACAGACGAGCTGCTTTGGCACATCTCATACCCATACCTTTCATTCCCACCAGTTTTCTTTCCACCTTGTCTATCGATTCCGTTTTTTTTTTTTTTCTATTTATTTCCGCCTTGGTGGCTATTTTGAGGGTATCGAAAGTATAAAAGTTTGCGAAAAAGTTGCCCATTTCTCCGGCGCCACCCTTTGCCTACGTATTTATATTTTCCACCCGTATACCGTTGCATGTCGTAAAACGGGGGAACTTCTCATTGGAAAACGTGCCGCCTGCCTACCCACTCAGGGGCAGGACCGAAGCCAGGGATGCGAGGTGAAATTGGCGTGGGTAGCGGCAGAAGGTATCCCCTCTTTCCATCGTGCTTGACTGTCTTTCTCGCTCCTCGAGTGCCCCCAAGCTCCGTCTCTCTTCCTTGCACACGCTTCCTTCGAAGTCAACAAATTAAAAAAAAATTGTGAGGGAGGAGGAAGGGGTGATGGTGGCATTTATTGAACCCACTCTGCGCATGATGGCCACAATAAAGTGGTTCCAGGAAACACCATCCCTGGCGCAATTCATAAATCACGAGCGTTATTCCGACCACTCGTGCTCAGTTTGCTCCTTTTCGAATACCACCCGCCCCCTCGCCCTCCCGTTCAGGAACGTACACTTGGACCAGGTGTAGGGGAGAAGGGATCGAATCTGCAGTCGAATTCTCGCCCCCTTCCCCGTTCCCCCTTTCCTCATTTCCGTACCAACACGATCATTTTTTAACCTACCATGGACGTCTGGTTCTTTGCGCCCTCTCCCAGCTGACCACTGGCGTGTCTGAGAGTGACATCTGACCACTGCGCTGAACAAGACCGAGGGGCAGATAATTAAACCTGAGGTGTAATGGGGTAAGATAATTCGCGGAATTCAAAAATTTAAGTGTAACTAACAAAAGCTAAATAGAAGCAAGAAAAGTGTAAAAAATACAAATAAGTATGATTACAATGAGTGCGATAGATTAACGTGGTCTTTTCTGTGTGTGTGAAGACTTATTGGGCAAATATCAGAGGCAATACCAATTCTTATAATTAAGGACAAACTACTTTTGCTTAAATAGTTCCGGTTTATATGTTTCATATCTGCATTCGCGAATTCATTTTTCAACTTCTACACGTCTTAGGTGCCTACCTACGAATGACAGACGTTTATAAACGGGGTAACCAAATTCTGATTGGGCCGTAAAAACCAAAATTTCTTTTCGCAAAGGCACGCGGCCAGTAACCGAAGGAAAACTGGTAATATGCTCGAAGGATATCGAAGTCTACCCCACGTGAAACTCTTCTAAAGAAAAATCAGGCATTCCTACGCATTATGGAACGACGCATGCTACAGTTAGTTAACAGTTCTGCAAATACGCGAGCAGAGGTCATTCGCTTATTGGCTGTTCCCGCTGTTAAAACCTGTTATGCTGCTCGAATCAGTCACATGGATTGGGACCATTGGCGTGCTTCATATTTCAAATTGTCTCAGAATACAAAGGGGACGTCGGATGAATGAAGGTTTGATGACGTAAGAGAAACTAACTTATAGGTTTATAAAGAGAAATTTGGTGGTATAAAGATAAGATTTTTCGGAGATTTTTTAATGGATATTATTTTTATTATTTAGAGAACAATATTTTTTCCGGAATTCTATATAATTTGTTCTCTTGTTATTATCTGGAATACTACATATTTGGATGTCTTTCACTTTTATATGTATGTTGTTATAGATTTGAAATTTGTATTGTTTCATGTACCGAAAAACCGTTATTTGTTTACGCATTCAGGCCAAAATCGTTTACGCATTGACAGCTGCAGAGGTGAAAGGCAATTTTTTTTTGTTTGCGAAGAACAGGGAAGGCCTATTTCTTTGCATTTATTATTTGCTCGTTGATCACGAGGCCTGTCAAAAACTGTGGTCTAATTATAATGTAATACTAAAGTATATATCTAAAATTTTTAAATATTGCCTTAACGTTTACTTGCAAGAAATTCTGAGAATAAAAAAAAGTATGTATTGCTATGTGTAATATTTTTAATTTAAAACTTTATTGATATGGTTAATAGTTTCTGAGAGATTTTTCTAATTGGCATACGTAGTACAAGATTTTAATTTCTATTATATTATAAGGAGTACCAAATACTGCACACACACAAAGATATATATGTTTAAATAAAGTTTCCTTTCTTTATCTGCACATGGCAACAGAGTAAACGCCACGAAAACAAAGAAATATCTGATATCTAGTTTATACTGTTACGCGTTTGCTGCTTCGCATCCGGCTCAAGCGAGTGGAAGTGAAAGACAGCAGCTATACGATAGCAAGCGGCCTATTACAAAGGACGCCACCGCACATGCCGATAAACATATCGCAGCTCACGCCTAGCTGACATTGAGAAGCTCATATTTTTTATATTTATCCGCAGAAATTTCCAGGACAGCTGCGATTGCCGAGAACGTTCTAGATGGCACCTACCTCAAGTATAAATACCACATGCGGGCCTCTGAGGAGTGAGTGATTAATAACCGAGTGATTTGCGTCTCGTGTGACCTTAAGCGACAGTTGGGCGATTCCGGAGCGGCGAGGGACAACTGCAGCGATCTGCGAGAGT
>NQII01002618.1:326227-338902 GCA_002778355.1 Clitarchus hookeri | reverse complement strand
AGTCATATTCCATAAACTTACCTGTTCGTATGACAGGAGTCCAATATAGTTGCTGCAGCATACTGCCCAATATTATAGCTTCCATATCCAAAAATCTTCCTTAAAGTGCAAAATGTGTGTCACAAGCAGTGGTTTNAGCTTCCATATCCAAAAATCTTCCTTAAAGTGCAAAATGTGTGTCACAAGCAGTGGTTTTAAGGGCAGTATGCTTTTGCAGACGACATCGCAAACTGTTTATAATGAGTACCACTTCCGACACAATACAGTTTATCTTGCTTAGAGCCAGTGTTGATTCTGTATATAGGCGTAACAGTTCCACAATATCTCCAGTGCGTGTCCAGTCCGTAGGGTTTCAAATACACAAATTGAGTAATGTTTTGGACAGCTTCTTGTTGCTCAATCAATCTCTCTAGCAAGTTGCATGATGTATGTCCAGCAACTGCAACGGTAACCGTTTTCCTTCACAGGGCACCACAAGTTCAGATGGCTGCCGGCCATGGCATTCGCAACAGTTGGTGCTAAATATGAACCCAAGTACATACACTAGACACGAACCTAAACACTTTTATTAGAACATGTTGTGGTAATCCATACTTTACCTGAGCTTATCTCAATAGCTTGGTGGAGGCGCAACCCTCTTTCACCAACTGAAGCCCGTGTTGAACACAAGGCATGTGAGACACATTAGGTAGCCGAGAGATTGCTCTCTTCATATTTGCAGCACAGTCAGAGAGGATAACTCGACTTTCCCACTGTGCATCTGCCATAGCTCTCCTGTGTGGCTTGCTCCACAAAAAGGAATTACTTCCAGTGATCTGGAATTAAAGGTCCAATTGTTGTCTATGAAATGCCCCGGTATACTGATGAAATCACCTCCAGTTCCAGATGTCCGTAAATCTTTTATCATTTTTGTCAAAAACCTTTTTAGGGGGCAAATAATTATTAATTAAAGTTAAGGTATAAAATTATTATAATTCCTAATTTCTAATAAAATATTAATTCTGTCAGACATTTAAAAATTTGATAGTCATGTGCTACATGAAATTGTAGGCAATAATTCTAAATTTGATTCTAATTGAAAATGTTTACTTCGCACAGCGCTAGTATCGATCTACAAAATTCTCAGTACTGTCACCGACGATTGCTCGTTGGCACGTTTGTCTTTAAATATGAAATGTGCTACATCTACAGCAGTGTACTCTTAAGCCAAAATTAAGTAGGGCTGTTTACACACACAGACTATATTTCGGACTGTCCTCTTTGATGCCGGAATTATGAAATCAGCGTCTATATGTGCACATACACCATATTTATGTTATTTACCACTTTGAAGCAACCTGCAATAAGTTTCATCCCAGTGTCATAGTAAACTCTCACAAAAAATAATAAATCTTTACAACAGGTGTCTCAAATTGCACAATAATTTATTAAATACACAGTACGGTNATGCCGGAATTATGAAATCAGCGTCTATATGTGCACATACACCATATTTATGTTATTTACCACTTTGAAGCAACCTACGATAAGTTTCATCCCAGTGTCATAGTAAACTCTCTCACAAAAAATAATAAATCTTTACAACAGGTGTCTCAAATTGCACAATAATTTATTAAATACACAGTACGGTANCTCTCACAAAAAATAATAAATCTTTACAACAGGTGTCTCAAATTGCACAATAATTTATTAAATACACAGTACGGTAGTAGTTCAGCAAAGAAAATTTATTTACATCAGCAGCCATGTTGTCATGCGATGCTGCCACAACACTCGCAGACTTACACATTTTCTCATCAAAAATGTTGCTCTACGTTTGAATGTAAATAAGTTAATGCAAAGTTTAAAAAATGGAAACACAAGATGGACACAACAGGCACTGCATTTTTCTGTATCACAATATCTATGACATGTTCATTTTGTGGCTTGTAGCTGCAACTTTTGTTCGTTGCTCTTTGGGTATTACTTCGGGTATGCCATTTATTATTTATTAACCAAATTAGATTTTGTTAGGTTTTTAAATAAGCTAGAGTATTATTATATAGGATAAAATTAAAGTGGATAGTTTATTTTGCATATTTTTGTCTTGAGTATGGCTCTGCCAACTAGAATAAATATATGTAAACACTTAAAGAATGATTGAAAACTCTGAACTTTTTCTGATGGCTTAGTGCCATTTAAATATATACAAATCAGCTAATTACTAAATACTGTATGGTTTCCTGAAATTGAATAGTGAGTTTTGGGGCGCTACACATCTCTGCAGCTTGATAAGAACTTAAGCTTATATTTATGTTATTATTGTTATATTAGTGATGTGAATTTAAAGTTTTTAGTCTCTTTTTTTAGGTATTATCAAAGCTTCTAAAGATTTTCATTTGTTCTGTACTCAGTTAAACTTGACACACAATTGTAGGCCTATCAGAATGTTCAACATAGAAATTTTTTGTTTCTGGTCAATATGCATGTACTGAGATTTTTTTGTCCCTCTGATAAACAATGGATAAGGTTCCATTTATGTTTTGTAAAAAGTTTAATAGAATGTAAATAGTTGTTTCTCCATGTATCATATTTATTGTTCAGAATATTTTATGAACTATATCTGTGATAAGCATCAGCTTTGGTGTGAGCCATTATGAGTGGAATTACGGCAGTTGGACCTGTGCAGTTCTGGGTTTTTGTCAGTTCAGGTCCAAGTTTGATTTTGCATCAAGAAACTTGGTTTTTTGTTCTACTTCCAGTACTTGCATAGGCTAATGGAAACTTAGCCCGGAAATCATAGCTCTTGCGTGCGGCCATTCAATTTCACAAACAGGAAATAACCGTAAAAATTATGATAAAAGCACAGGAACTTTGCAGGACTTCGAGCTGCGTTTATGCGAGCGCCGTGAGATACATGTTGTAAAACAAACAGAACACAGCTTCAGAATGCTTCGCAAAATTAACTGAACTAGTAAAGTGTTGGCGACATTAAATATTTATTTTATATTTTTTTTTTATGGTTACCATAACCAGAACAGACATGCATAATAAAAATAATTCTTAAGCAACAATCAGAATAGACAGATATACTGGGGATTGCAACCAAAGCATTAAGTCTGTTCACCAGGAGAACTGCACAGGCCCAATAGCAATGTTGTGGCCAAGAGACACTACAAAGAAATGATTTGCAATGTGTGTTGTCATGTATTTCACGTATTTAAAACCAAGATGCGGTACCACACATGTATGCGGTATTAAGAATGTTACACTGCGAAAGTTAACGACAGATATAATGCTTCAGCGTTGTGTAATTATTTATTTATTTCAGTGTTTTAATGTTGGATACAGCCATAAACTAAACCAGTGTTTTTCACTTTAAGTTAAAATGACACCAAATAATACAAAACTTTAATGGTTGTGTGAATTACTCTTTATGTTTGCGTATACAGTATTTGTTAAATTTTTTATTTTATTTTGCGATTTCTTGTTATTTCAAATTCTCAAAGAATTTGGTTGTAAATGTTGCTGTTATAACTGATTTCATGTAACTTCATGTTAATAAAATATTATTGTGCCAATTTTTGGAACACATGATTACATGGTGATCAGAGCCACCGCTTCTATTTAATTTTCACAAATTCAAGTCCATCAAGGATTTGATTGGTCACCATTGATGAACACGGGGGCAGACGGACCAGGGTTGGGAGGGGAGGCTCATTAGACCTGCATAGAAAAAGGAGACAATTTAACAGGAAATGTTGAGCAAACAGGATTTAAGTTTATATACGAGCCACAGGATAAAAAATGTAATAAAGGAATGAAAATTGATGAGCAACAAATCATAAATTAGCCTAAATTGTTTTCAAAAGCCAATATTAAGGTTTAAATGCAAACATTTGCCAGGAGGTATTCCACACATATATTCTGTACCATATAAGGAGGCCACTTTTTGACAGCTCGGCGAAAGTAGCGCCACTGTTTACATCTCACTACGTATCCTTCCGCCATCATCTGGTTCGTCAAGTCCGGGCTGTATTTTTTATCAACACGCGGTCAGCTAATCCACTTCTCATTGCAGTGTAATGCTAAACAAATTTTAAGATGTTTTAAGACTGACATCTGTCTAAAAAAATAAGTAGGTTATAAACAGAAAAATATAAAATGTTGCAAATAAATAAATATTTGCTAACTTTTTTAATTTGTCCGAGATAGTGAATTTGGGTTAACATTTGCGAGACGGTCTGTTGTTTCTATTATCACACTTTGGACGTTATAGCTAATATATTCGAGTTGGAAATGTGTGACGTGGAATAACGTTAGAATTGCTTAAAAACTATTCACGCGTGTCTCACTTTCTATGGAAACAAGATGGGTTTTGAGAGAACAATATGGCTGTATAATTTCCGTAGACGAATGATTACCAGCCGAATATAAATTATGCAGAGCTCGTGGAAAAATATAAGTATTGGCATCCGTTTGTTAATTCGTTATATAATGTGCAGGAAAGTGGTTCATTTCTGGCTGGTAATACGTGGCAAAATATCTGACAGATGGCGCGCACAGCACGTCACGGCAAAGTTTGAGCAACCCTTTTTTTTTTTTTTTTTTTTTAGATAGCGCCTTTTTTAAAGTTGATAGTTCTTATATTACGGGCTGGAAATATATTTAAAATTTGTGTTGTTTCGTCAAATTATTAGAAATAATAATTCAACAATATTATGCAATATTTCTGTATGCTTTTGGAATTAATATCAAGGACGTGTTGAAAGCAAGGTTGGAGAGGGACGATACGACGTGAAAAAGCTTTCTGAACTTAGCACATCTTCAGAAAAATTTTCCACATTGTATCATTGTATTGTGCATTTCATTTTGAACACCTATACATAACTAAATTGTCACGAAGTTTAGTTTTTAACACTAACAACCATTGTTTTGTTATCTCGTAAAATAAAATGTATTAATGAATCTAAGAACTCTTTTTTATCCGTGTATATTCTGCTTTTCTAATGTGCATCAGCAGTGCACTCAGAATAGCCAACGTAATTTTAACTTTTGTTGTTCGTGCATCAGCTGATACAGGATTTTGTAAATGGCACTTTGTTTGTTTCGTATACATCAAGTTGCCACTCACTGACTGTCAGAAAGTGGCCTTCTTATACCGTATGGACCATATCCCTAGCAGCCCCCCTTCCACCAGCAGAAAAACCTCGAACTGTATGAAAAAGATGCCGCTAACCCTCCAGCCTGCCCCTAGATATAATTTGTAGAGCTGCCTGAAGTGATCAGTTGGAGTAGAAATTTGTATCCTGTAAATACTGTGTATGTTGCATTAATGTAGTGCTTGCTTCTTTTGAGAAATAATGTGAAAGAGGATTTTTTTTTCTCTAGTTTCACTTGTATTATATTTATCTGTTCTTTGTTGTGTTTTGTGGTTTCCTGACTATAAAATAATTTTGTTATTGCAGAATATGTTATTATTGCAGCAAGTTATTTTTTAACATCACTTATGCTATGCATGATTTGCACAAACAGTGCCCTGCAGCCCAAGAATGAAGAATGAAAAACATTAAAATGACCATGTTTTAGTATTCACATTTAGCTTCTTTTTTTTTTTATACCCAAGCGCACACATTTGTGCATCCGAGGTGAAGGATTCTATGTATATTTTACAAAACCAAGGTTGTCTTATTGTATTTTTTTTCCATTATTTCTGGGTTGCAAAGCAAACACAAAATAGTGAAAAATTATTTTTATACGTAAAATTCTGTAATTGCTGAATTCGCGAAACGTCAACAAATCTAAAATCCGTATCTAAAACCACAGTGTGAGCTGCTTTTATCATGAAATATTAAAATTTTCCATTTGTTATACAGCATTGGCTCTCATTCACTTCACATACGTGCTAATAACAAAACTATTTGCGTGATTTTGTTGACTATAAAAATTTAAACTGAAGTTAACATCGCGAGAATGATTCATAAATTGATTGGTAACGAGGTCAAAAGATTATCGTTGCTCGTACAAAAAGATTTATACTGAGGCGAAATGCTATGGTGCATACGTACCGTAAAAGTGGGGCCCTTTATATCTAGTAAATATGACGCTATCCCCCACCTGTGGCACACAGAGTGGTTTATAGGGTCGGAGTTAATTCCTCCAGGCACAGACTATAGGGTGCCTGGGATTGAGGGTATTTCAATAAGGTAGTCTTGTGACATTTCACTTAACTGGATGGATATATTGTCTCGAGTTTAAACAAAAACAACATACAGAAACACTTCCGAGGTGTGGTTCTCTATTTTGGCTAACTCGAGATAACTGTGGGCGAAGTTGGGGATGGAGAGGGGGCTTCTCTGGGCGGCGACTTGATACTTAACTCTGCTGGTATGTTGTCGGCTGTGGAGGAGATCCAGCGATGTGGGCGGCCTTGGAAAAGGCCCGCGTTTGGTGCCGTCTCCCCTGCACTGATGTTCTGGGTTCATTCTGACGTCCTCTCGCGATTTCTTAACGTAATTTTTCTCTCGGCTCGGTGATAATGAACTCTCCTACTGACGTACTCATGCACTGTTTTGGCCAGGGTTCCCGGGGGTCCGATCTCCCCCGGCCGCTCTCTGCGCGACTGATATTCAACTGTCTTGTCTCTGTGCGGTAATCTTCTGACTGTTCCCCATCCTCCCAGCAGAGGTTTATATCCTTTCTAGTCTCCCTCCCTAATTTCCTGCACGTATCCCCTTGTTGGGGGAGGGGGTGGGTGGTGTTCTTTCAAAGCTTGTCAGCTTATTCCTCTGCGGTGCATGTCCACATTGTCCCGTGGTTAGCTAGGGGGAGGGGGGCAGGAAGGACTATGCAGCAGCGACATGTGTAATGGCCTGCACGCACATCTTACTCGGCTTGACCTTTCTCTGCTGTGATTACAACAGACACATGTGTGTCTACACTGGTTTAAGCTGGCAAGGGGGGATTGTGACAGCGCCGCATCTAATACAGTGAAATCCCGATATTTCGCATCCCGGTTATTCATATATCCTGCTAATTTGTGCAAATTTGCAGGTCCCTTGAGAAAATCCCTTTAAGTCATTTAAAAAAAAAAAAAACCATGCATTCTGGTCCCCTCGATAATACGTATTTATTTTGGTGCTCGAGCTCAATTAAAACGTCTTATAATTATTTACAAAATAAAAATCTCGTTAACTCGTAATGTTTCTATACTAGACTGTACACCAGCTCTAGATTTATGCAATTCGGGAAGGGTACTGAGGGACGTAGAAGGGTTTGAAGGGCAGGTAATGATGCCAAGTAGGCTGAGATGTGTCTGCGATTGCCAGAACTAAGAGGCGCCTTGCTGTCCTGTCTACGGTTATGAGAGGGTAGGAAGGAGCAGAGCAAGTGAAAAGTTAGACAGTTCAGTCTTAGCCATGCCTCCGAAAAGAGCTAATAAGTGTCTTTCCATTAGAGAAAAAAATAAATCATTAACGTTGTGGTCGGTGGTGATAAAAGTGTTTTGCGCATGCACGGAATTCGAATGTACCAGTTGGAGGAAACTTTTTAAGAGAAAAAGCAAAAGTTTTCACAGAAAACAAAATGGGAATTAAAGACTTTTGTGCGAGTGATGGTTGGTTTGATAGGTTTAAAAAAGGCACAGCATAAAATTGAAGAAGCTTAGTGGGGAAAGTGCGAGTGTATCGGCCGACGTTTGTTCCAAGTGGAAAGACGAATTGGGAGAAATAATCGATTCTTATGAGCCCAACAACATTTTTAATGCCGATGAGGCAGGATTATTTTATAAGTGTCTCCCCGACCTATCAATGTTTTTTAAGGAAGAAAAGTCTCATGGCGGAAAAAATAGTAAAGAACGTGTAACCATATTGTTGGCTGCCAACATGGATGGATCTGAGAAATTAAGACCGCTCATGATAAGCAAATCAGCAAAACCAAGATGTTTTAAAAACATAAAAACTTTTCCGATGACCTAGTGCAAAAAAAAAAAGCTTGGATGACAGGCAAATTATTCAAGGAATGGATACGATCAGTGAATGCTGATATGTAGAAAAGGCAGCGAAAAATTCTACTTTTCATGGATAATTGTACAGTCCACAATACCCCACCGCTCAGTCATGTTAATGTTGTGTTTTTGATTGCCAACACAACTACTAATCTGCAGCTTCTAGACCAGGGCATAATTAAAACCTTCTACCGCAAGGAAGTAGTGATGCAACTCCTTGACAGCATCGAGGATTGGGAGGATTATAAAATCACCTTATTTTCAGCCATGAACAGCTCACAAGGCGTGGCAAAGTGTTGGCGAAAGAATAATAAAAAAAATAGTTTTTATGCTTGTGGATTCACGAAGGTGGAACTTTCATCAGCAGTTACTGAACAATACTTAGAATACCCTGTGAATTGGAATCGTCTTCCTCAAAAATTAAGAAAATTCTATAATGTTTGAAGATTTCGTCCATTTTGACGATGGCCTAGCGGTAGCGGGGATTCTAACTGATGACGAATTTTGGCTCCATCTCAGGACATTGATGGTGAAGGTGATGACGAAGATGATGTGCTGACAATAAGACATTAATTTTTTTCTGTTCACTTTAGAAACACTTAATGAATTGTGGCCAAACAAGAGCTTAAATACAGGATATTTGAATGTTTATGCCATTTTTAAAACAAAATTGCTTTTCAATATAACTTGTGAAATTTTAAAATAAAGCACTTGTATTTTTTTACTTGATCCGAGATAATCCTGAACCGCCAAAATGCATGGTTCATGGTGAGGTTCAAATTGATCTTAGTGAACACAATGGTGCAACAGTCAAATGTGCTGAACCAGGATAAAGCTGGTATTTAATCCTGGATCATTGCTGAACCTCAATGGTGCAACGGGGCAATAGTTGCACTAAGTAAGGTGCTTAATGTGGCTTATGGCCAGGAAAACATTCTAGGTAGCACTAAACTATTATTTACAAAGGCAAATGGCCGAAGAGACTGGTCAGCATGCCAAAAATAAATTAATTAAATGCAAAGGGTTTTGTTAGCGAAACTGACTTAAGGCCGGTAAAACAAGCAAACAACACATTTCGGCCAAGAATATAGAGATTACCCAGACACAAGGCAGATAAGTGCAAATTCAACCCTGCTACGGAGGCGTATTATTCGACTTGTTAAGTATGACTGACCTTGGAAAACTTATTCTCAAAAACATTTATGCATGCTTGAATTTTAAAACTTTTCTGGTAAACCCAAATATACAAAACACAAATTTAACTGGTAATGCACGCTAAGGAGATGGCTGTCTTCCTTTTCAGCTGGATCTGGTAAGGAACCGGACTGGTCCATAGCTGGCGGGTGGCGAGCCCTCCCATCGCCTGGGTACTGGCTCTGTGGCGGCGCACTGTGCATCGGCCTCAAGAGTGGACGAGTTGCGCTTGGCTATCTCAGCTGCTGGTCGTGTCGTGGGCAGTGCCTCTGTGCTACGCTCCGTCTGGAGTGTTGGCAGGTCTGGCGCTCACGCTGCTGGCAGGTTCCACTTGCTGTCGCTGAGCTGTTCCAACAGGCGGACTATATCTTATGTTCGACGTGCACTTTCTCCCCTATACCATACAGCAACAGGGTGTTTCCACGCCGTTCAACATTGTGTGTGGCCATTGCCACTTTGGATAGAAACCGGCGTGAACCTTCCCTGCCTTGTTGCTCAGGGGGTGATTGCGTAACAACAGTGTCGCCGGCTTGAAGGTTGGATGGTTTCTTGTTATGCTGCGCGGCGCCATATTTATAGGGGACATCCTACTGCATCTTGTGGGCTGCCTCTACCATTTTTAGGCAGTTTTGGCATATCTGTTCTGGTCTTGACATTTCTGCTGGTTCCTCATTCCATTCCCAATCCTTGGGGCGTCGTAAAGTGTGTCCAAGGAGCAGTATGCTAGGAGAGGGCACCTGTTGCCTCATTCTGCCATCTCCTTGACGTAAATAAAATGTCAGAGATGTAACGATCCCAATTCTGGTGATGATCCCCATTATTACTGAGAGGTATTCTTTTACTTCTTGGTTTCTGTGCTCTGTAGGGTTATTGTCTGTCTCATGTAAGTTGGCGAGATTCTGACAGTTTGACGAAAGTAGCGCCAATGTTTAAGTTTCATTTATGTATTCTTTCGCCATCAGCTACTGTGTCAAGTGGAGGCTGTTTTTTTTATTGACACGCTGTCAACTAATCTGTTTGCCATTGTACTGTAATGCTAAACAAATTTTAAGATATTTTAGACTTACATCTGTCTAAAAAAAATTAGTATGTTATAAAAGTAAAAATATAAAACCTTGCAAAAATTAAATATTTGCAAACTCTTTTTTTAAGTTGTCCGAAACAGCGAATTTGGGTTAGCATTTGCGAGACTGTAGTTTTAGCTATTATCACACTTTGGAAGTCATACCTAATATAACTGGAGCTAAAAGTAATTTCGGAAAATTGATTGACAACGTACTTCTATTCGCCAACAACTCACCAATGTATTGATTGCAGAGCAGTAATTCTATTACTGGTAATAAACAGTTTGAGTTGAAAATGTGACGAATAACACAAGAATTGCTTAAAATCTATTCACGCATGACCCACTTCATTTTATTAATACAATATAGTAACAAGGAAATGGGTTTTCAGGAGAACAATGTGGTGTACAATTTATGTAGACGATTACCAGACAAATAGAAATTACAAGTACTCAAAATCGCTGTACATGAAATATATGTTACTTTAAAAATTATGAAGAGCTCGTGGAAAAATAAAACTATTGGTTATCCATTTGTAAATTGTTAGCATGAAAGCTGGTAACGCTTCGGGAAAGAGCGGATAGATGGCGCGCGTGGCATGACCGAGCTAGGTGTGAGCAGTTTGCATTGCTTAATAGATAAGTTTTTTTAAAAGTTGACTGTTCTACTAGCTCGGAACGACGCGAATTTGAAATATATTTCGTCAACTTACTAGACAACAATAATTCTGTATGCTTTTGGAATATCAAGCATGATTAGGTGGGGGGGAGGCAGGGGAGATACGTGAAAAAAGTTTAAAGTTGAGTTTCATTTGGATACGGATAGTTTTATTGTGAATTTCATTTTGAACAACTATACACTACTACTTTATCCCAAGTTTAGTTTGTAACACTAATAAACAGTTTTGTGACCTCGTAAAATAAAATGTATTAATTAATCTAGGAACTCTTTCTTATAGCACATTTCCTGCTTGTCAAATGTGCTTCGGCAGTGCACTCAATAGACAACGTAATACAGTGGAACCGCGTTATAACGAGTATGGCCTATAGCATCACGTCCACTATTGCAATGGTTTTTAAATGTACCGCCATTTTCCCTATCATTTGTAAGGTACTTAATTTAGTTTACAATGCAAATGTGTTAATGAATCTTTTCGCTATAGCGATACAAACATTTGTAAACTTGTATTTTTAAAATGTTTAAACACCTATCTCAAGTGACATTCGCCCACTTGCCACGCGCAAGACCAACCTTCGTTAGTCTGCGTCGCATGTCAACACTCGCGTCGGCCGGAGTTAGAGAAGAGGAGCAGGCGGGTGTTGTGAGAGATAAGGAAGAGGGTACGATAGTGGAGGGGAGAGGTACGAATGGGAGTAGAGCTAGTCGATGGCATGAAAAAAGGGGTACGCTGGAAGAATTGTAGAAGGGGAAGGGCGGCGGCTGCAAGATAATAGTATCCTAGGGTCATTAAAAGAACAATGTCAACAACTGAGGTGGGTGGCTGACTTCCTTTTTCTTTTTTACAAAGTGATGTGATTTTTTTTGGCGTGCTGGAATGTCGCCCTTAAAAAAAAAAGTGTCTCATCTTCCCTTCTCACTATGTTGGCTATCCTCTGCCTTACACGGTAACAAAGTAAGGTTTGGACGAATTTATTGTTCGGCAACATGAATGTGAAAGGGAGTGAAGGGGGAAATACAATAAAAAAAAAAAAATTAAAGTGCACCATAAATTTTGTTATAACGATAACTCGTTATAGTGATAATTTATTTTTTCATTGTCTGCTATTATTATAACGCGGTTCCACTGTATTAACTTTTGTTCGTTCCTGCATCAGCTGATACAGGATTATGTAAATGGCACATTAGTTTGTTTCGTATATTTCAAGTTGCCACTCACTGACTGTCAGAATCTCGCCAACTTATGTGAGACGGGCCATACTCTGGGGGGTGATTGCTTGGGGTCGTCCAGGGTTCAACTCACATTTTTTTTTTTTCCCCCTGTAAACTGGGTCCCATTCTTTTAACTTGTCAATTATAGTAAAGGCTCCAGCATTTGGCAGCGGTAATGCCTCTACCCACCTTGAGACATGGTCGGCGACGACTAAGTACCTTTTCTTTGTGTGATCTAGGGTAAGGGCCCATTAGGTCGGATGCTATAAGTGTCTCCGAATGCCTTTGGAGCGTTCAGCCCAGGGGCCTTGGTCGTAGCACACTGCACACACTGGCTTGCATACTCGCGTACGTACTTGGTTACCCCGCCCCGCGTGAATCTGATGTTCTTTCATGGTCTCGACGTCACCAATTTATACTGCACACGTCAGTTTAATTTGTAGTACTATTATAAGAGTTTTACTGACTGGAATTTAGCAGACATTCCGAATCGCCTACTTCTGCTTCCCCTTGTTTTCGTCTGGCATTCGAGATAGAGAATTT
>NQII01002618.1:238792-326208 GCA_002778355.1 Clitarchus hookeri | reverse complement strand
GGGGGGGGGGGTGTTATTTTGTTGGCCGGAGAGGACACACTTTGTTTGCTAGAAAACAGCTTACCCTCTCAATGGCATGTAAGGGGGCAAGAAAGATTGTAAGGTAACCACTTCCCCTCTGGCGTGTAAGAGGAGGAAGCAAACCAGACTCGCACCGCACCACAGAGCAGTGATATTGGCGGCGCACTTGATATTTCAATGTATTTTGATCGACACAATATTGATAAATGATACAAGCAGGTAGCTTTATCATAATTCATAAGAGTTTTGCCAGGACCACAGAAAATTAATTTTGGATACAATTTATTGATACATGTGTTTTCGGTACGAGATTCCACGGTACTTATATAGCAAATTTTGGCAAGACCACAAACTATTAATACATATAGGTATTCTACCCATGCAAGTTTAATGTCATAGGTAGATGGTAGTAAGCAAATTTCATTTATAAAAGAAAACGTCCAAAAGAGGTAAGAATATATTAACTTCATAACAATGCAAAGACACTTAATAACCATACATTATATACAAACGTTAACAAAATGTAACTGTACAAAGCACATGTAAATAAGAGTACACACAGATTACACATCAGTAAAAGGTGGGGGTCATCAGCTATCCTTGAGCACGTCCTTGAGGATGCTGCTGCTGTTCCGACTGACGGGAAACTGACTGAACGACGGCAACTGAACATCGTGAAGCAGGAGCGGGGTTCGGCGACTGGGCGTCTGCTGCAACAGGTAACCATAACTGTATCACTCTCCGACATCCGTTACATCATAGCATATTACTGAACAGTAACTTAACGCATTTGCTGGCGTAGAGACAATTTTTACACAAATTTGGGTCTCCAAAAATAATTTTATTATACCAGCCCAACAAAAAATGTGGAAATCCCAAAGTCACTTGGAAAGTTAATATCTACATATAAACCTTGCAGTTGCACTGCAGTGCTGTAATTCTGTACAAAGAAACTAGTAATGGTTGTATTTTTTTTGTGGCGTAGAACTGTTTTTTTTATTCTACTTAATAGCTACCCACTGCAATCCAAGAATTAAAATGCACTTATGCAACACAACCCCTAAAGGCCCAACATGTCTTACGGAATATTTTTTATCCCAATACGGCCATCTCCTCAGTGTTCTACAAGCTGCTGGAGACACCAATGGAATGAACAAAGTGAAAAACTGGCTTGCTGTTTACGCTACATTTCGTCTGTGCCACTGGACAAAACCCAGACCGTCATAACAGTGTCGGTGATTTTTAATGGTCAAAATTATGTGCCCTCCACCATGGAAACTAAACATGAGTTGGAATACTTTGGTTATTTACAGGTCCACTAAAACATCGTCTCAACTGGTGGGTAACGAAAAAAAATTCCAACTCCTCATACTCTTGAGAAACACAGGAATAACAAGTTTTAAGAAGCTAGATACTTGCATTGTCAGCCTTGCCAGGTTCAGAGCTTTGCGACACCTTCCGCTCAGGTAGCAGCCGTAACTGTGGCTGCGACTCGTTCTCCAGGAACTTGATGAAGGCTTCTGAAAGAGACTGGACGACAGAACAGAATATACTACAATCTGCAACATTATACATATGGAAATAAAGAAAACTTTAATTTAGATTAATGGAATTTACTGCTTCACAACATGGTGCATAGCAAGCATCTGTCTGCAGAAATTAACTTCAACACTAAACAAAGCTGCATTGGAAGGGGCTAGAAATTTTTTGCAAATGGTGAAAAAATGCAAAATATGGAGAAACTAAGTCTAAAGGTAGGCCTAGGCAGAGCATCTCGATGACGGGGTGTACAGCCCTCGGGAGCTTTACCAGGGGTCAAAAAAGATGACTAGGGTAACTGCAGTTGGCAGACGGCATGAGCTCGTGAGGTAGTTGACTGTCAAATCAATGCTTGCTTACCAGTGAGAATGGCAGCTGCCTTCCTATTGCTCCATTTACTACGCCTCCTGTGGGTCAACGACATTTACCAAGGAAGTAGGTTCTATGGATCACATCCGCAACTGGGTGGCAGGCAGCAATAACCCTAGCTTGTGTGATTCCTAGCCAGGCCTGGTAGGTTGGCTGACAAGGGGAATCTAGCCTCTTCGTCGTGCGTCCTGCTAGTGGTCGTGGCTCTACCGTACGAGTACCAGGTACCTTTGCGTGCCTGGCCCACAGTATGGGTGACTATCTAATGGGTTCTCTCTTGTGAAGGGGATAGGCCGCAGTCCAACCCTAACATCAGGAAAATCAGTATTAATCCGCAGATCCCTGCCTCTCCTTTGTGGGGCGATGCTTATAGGGAATGACTAAGCCCAATTCACTCAAGAATTGCAGATGGCGGTTAAAATGGAAATTTGTTTTATTCTCTCCAGATTAAGACACGGTGACCCGTACCGTCCTACTAATATCAAGCGCAGATTAACTCTTGGGAAGGTAATCAAGCACAGGTGAAGGTGGCTGTCTGCTTGAAGTGCCTGGCCTGAAGGGCTAGGAAAAGAGCACAGATCAACTACCAGGTAGCCGTGATAACAAGTGGGTGTCCTGAAAGGACTTATGGGGAAGTATGGTGTGTGGGTGTTGATGGCAATGTCAAGTATTAAGTGGGGGGCGACGACTCTTCTGGGGCTACAGTGTGTGCAGGAAAAATTCAGGCGTTGGTAGCTGAAGATGAACTGTTGGTCTCTCGTGAGGAGAGCAGAGTCTTGGCATGACTTGTGGGAAGGCGAGCTGCTGATGTGAACTGCCGTTCTGCTACGGTGGTGGGACATATATTTTCCTGCGCTGGGGGTCGTCTCGGGTGCCCTTGGACTTCAGGTACCTTCGACAGCGGTGGCTCCTCTCTGTTAGGCGGAGCTGAACTCTTCTGCCACCTCTCAGGGCGGCTGGAAGCAGGCTTCCCTGCTAAGCGGGATTGCGTCGGCTGCGAGAGCTCAGGCGCTGTTTCTCTGGCATGGTTTACTATTTCACTGGCTTTTATTTAAGGCGGGAACAATTTAATATATTCTTTCTTCAGGTGCATTACGGTCTCAAGGCATCCAGTTTATTATAGAAGTAATGTTGGCTTGGGTTGCTGCCTTTCAGGGTTGCATCAATTGTAGGCGGAATGTGCAGAAGTGATGATGCGTAGTCGCAGCAAATAAAGAGTCTAGTTATGAGTCACGCATCAATATATTATTTAATATATAATTAGTATGAATAAAAAGAGNCGGAATGTGCAGAAGTGATGATGCGTAGTTGCAGCAAATAAAGAGTCTAGTTATGAGTCACGCATCAATATATTATTTAATATATAATTAGTATGAATAAAAAGAGGAAAAAATAAAGTTTGTTGGTTACGCCTAGTAAGAAATCATTCTTATACAAAATATTATTTACACTGAGTGCACGCGAATGCGGTGCGCTATCCCTTTGGCTTTGTTTGTATGTACGAGGCAGGGGAATATCCTGGTGGACTCCCTATTTACCGTTTTCAGGGGACTGTCAAAAAATTTCAATACAAAATTGGGATTGATATATACATCAATAAAATACAATTTCTGACATTATACATACTTCATTTTGAGTAAAATGAGAGCTGTGCATTATCTGTGAAAAAAATTTGGCTGATAAAAACAATAAAAATTAGTATTAAAAAAATATATAACTGTATTAGTATAACTGTAAATAATACATTAAATAACATTTCACCTCAACTTGTTTAGATAAGGAATATAACATCTCAAAATACTGTATATAATAGATTGTAATCCAACAAATGCAAGCGGAGCTAAAACTTTCAAACCCAATGAAAATGACACTGAAAGCACATGAGAGATTATCGATCCGGCAGTGTTCACAGTGAGCATGACGTCGAAGGGGAGCCGCGGGAGGGGTGAAACAATGTACCCCTCTACACCGCTCATGTTTGCGCACATGGCAAATGTATGTCTTTTAAAGTAATTAATTATATTTCACTGCAAAAAACAGTAATTATGAGATAGAAATGAAAAAGGAAGGCAATTAAAATTTATTTCTTCAGTCTTTTAATAATTAATCATACACATCCTCCGATTTTTCCTGTCGCAAGTTATGCTGCAATCGGGCTCGGTTCTTACCCATTATTAGTTTAAGGGCCAGAGGAGGTTAGAAATGGAGCTCGCTGAGCTGGTGGTTGACCCTGATGCGCAGCACCCTCTTTCTTCCAGGAGTATATCCGATTGTCAACAGGGCCGCTTTCCCATCGTATCCCAGCTTGAGCTAACCCTAGCGTGGCAGCCATTCCCCACCCAGCCCTGTAATTACTTAATGAAGCATAAGGTGGTGAGGGATGAGGTCAGGTGAGGTGGGAGGACTGCACTACTTGTCTTCAACCCAGAGACTTGGCGCGCGTAAAGTCGCGGTCTGACCCAAGCACTTACTGGAAGGTCGGTAGTCCAAGAAACAACTGCTCTAATGAGACCCCGGAAAGCAACCTTCCTAAGCTGCATTTCGAGACAACAATCAATAGGAGAGAAAAGGAGCAAAGCGTCTGCTCGTGACTTAACCCTAGAAGAGTCGTACTAGGACAGATGACGATCCAGAAAGAGGACAGGGTGTAGGAATACGAAGTGCTGGGAAGACAACTCTACAAAGTCCGTTTTATGCGTGTTTTATTGATTGCTCCATTAAAACAAAGATAAATCAGCCTGTAACCGGCCTGGAGGGCCAGTATTAAAATGTCAACTGGTATAGTTATGTCTGGGAAGCGCGGGAGGTGAGGACATTCCCTAGACTGCGGTACTTGCACTCGTGACAGCTGAGAGTAAGCTACAAGGTAACTGGAAGCATGGGGGCTTCGGTATGCTGACGGGCAGTGAGACGGTGTCGTGCAGAGCAGAGTTCTCAACTGAACAACGTACGACTGATGCGACTTGAAAGTCTGTAGTTCTTCGGGCAGCGTGATGTTCTGCGAAGGCGAGATGTGAAGTCTGGTGGCTATAGGGAAGAGTTACACCGGGCAAGTGGACTGACGTAGGACGGCCTCGAACCGAGGACTGTGGGTACTATTTATAATCGGCTCACAGGGCCAGCAGGGGGGTTGCGGGGTGTGGAGAGAGACCAAGGAGAGAAGAAAGTAACCGAGAGCGGAGGAGACTTCCCCTCATGCGCAAGGTACTGGAGGGGTAGGCGGCAACATAATGCAAGCGGGTTGCAGCGCAGCACGCCGAAACGGCCGGGCAAACCACCCTGGCTTGGAAGATGTCCTGTGGCGTGTACGGCCTAAATGCTCTTCTTGCGAGGGGGCCACTGCTGTGGTGAGGCTAGACGAGTGAATAACATCGCTCATGGTGCATCAACCTTACAGGATAATGTTTATTCAAAAGACGTGTGTCTATTGAAATAAATTAATATATTTCCCTGCAGGAAGTTATAGAAAATGAACTTTACGATTGGTAATACCAGTTGCTCGATGTTCAAACAATTTTTGTGACAAGGCAAAGTCAAATATATTCTTATAGGCATATTTATCATTTTATTCGCAAAGATGCTATTCATTGGTTTAAATAATATTATTTTGTTTTAAAATCATGTTGATTTTACGCCAGATACAATTAAACACCAACTTTATGGGAAAACACTACGTTTAATCACAAAAGAAAACTTCTTTGCAAATAATAATTCATTAAAATTTTCAGGTGAAACCATTTACTTTGAAATACTAGTGATGGTAGGTGCAACTATTTTGAGCAATGGGTAATCTTGATAAAATCTCTACATTCACTAGAAGCATTTTATTTGCTTTGAGTCCCGGCGTGTGAAGGCAAGCGTGCGTAGCCAAGAGGACGTGCTTTTTTTTTTTGCTAGACAAGTTTCCCCTTCTCAAAGGCATGTAAGGGGGAAGGAAGGTGCGTGGCTGAGAAAGAAACCGCGGCACGTGTGACAAATTTCACATCCAGTTACCAGACATTTGCATAAACAACCAATTAAAATTGATCATCCCGGGAAATCTTAGGGTGACAGGACCGAAATATATTTTGATAGATGCAACATCTGTTAAACGATACAAGCAGATAGTTTTATAATTATTTATATAGGAGATTTGCAGGGACCACAGAAAATTAAATGTGGATATGGCTTATTGGTACATAGGTTTTCGGTACACTGTAGAACTTTAGCAGGGCTTCAGAGGGTGGAAGTAACCGTGAATGGACTTAAATATTCATCCATTGTGGCCAGTTGAAGCCCGCAGTACGTACCGGGGAATGTTGTGCCCAGGTGCCCTTGGCTGCACCTGAATCCAACCCCACACGGCTCCTCTCCACCTCACTGAAATCCAGCACAGTGGCCACCACGCGCAGTACATCTGTGCGATTCTTTGCGGAGGCAACAAAGTACCCCAGCACCAGGTTTTTCACCAATGACCTGTCAACAAGACAACAACTCACGTAAGATGCACACACAAATAAAATATATTACAACACTATACCTGCAACTCGTCAACACACATTTTTATCAGCGTTCTTTAAATTTTGTGTTGCCAACGTGTAAAAGCTACCAGAATATAAACAATCACTGTTTCGCCAGGAAGGGTGGAAAGTGGGACGTGAGGACATGTGCCAGCACATCAGCCTAGCAAGGCGTAATGTTGCAAGTTTGCAGTGGCCGGCACGTATCGATCACTGTGCAGCAGTGAGTTAACGGTTAAGTCACAATCTCTTAATCATATATTATGTAGTTGTAACTACATTATTNGAAAGGGTGGAAAGTGGGACGTGAGGACATGTGCCAGCACATCAGCCTAGCAAGGCGTAATGTTGCAAGTTTGCAGTGGCCGGCACGTATCAATCACTGTGCAGCAGTGAGTTAACGGTTAAGTCACAATCTCTTAATCATATATTATGTAGTTGTAACTACATTATTTTGAGGGGGAAGGAGGCAATAAAATACCTTGCTATATGCTTTGAGGGGAAGAACACAGCTACAAATTTAAGAAAGCTGGTGGGAGTACTACAGCAAGTAAACTGACCAATGTCTAGGGCTGAAACGAATCAAGTCAATGAAACTGGACCTACTTTTCTCAATTTTTTAATCATTAAATAGTATGCACCAACACCTGCAAATTGCTTAGAACTTGATTTTAGACAAAAAATAATAAATGCCATATAAACTAGGGCGTGGATCAGCAATTTCTAGGGCAGAGTTTAACCAACCTGTGCTGCCCCATTTAGCTATATCTATATCTTTATCTCTGATAACTATGTGACAATCCTGTTATTTCAACACAAACAGAAAAAAATTATTTCAACACCTTTGTTAACAAGGTACAATCAACAGTATTTAGAGCTTTAAATGAAATGGTTCTTCTCTCACCAAGTATATACAAGCTGTGAAACCACACAGCACAGATACCAAGGTTGGCCTCTCGGTAGTGCAGTCGCCATACTGACCGAGAGTGTACTTGTGGCCTCTCGGTAGTGCAGTCGCCATACTGACCGAGAGTGCACTTGTGATATATACAGCATGCTGGGAATCCCACTTGCCTGTCCACCTTGCCCTCCGAGCTTTGATTGGCCGTCTCAACATGTGCCTCCATCTCCGACAGCTGGTGCTTCAGTTTACCAACTGCAAATACCACATTACTTGGCTCACATCCACGTCAAACACAAGCCAGTGACTAACACCGGCCAAGTAACAACACATGTCAAAGGAATAAAACCACTTACTACACTAAAGCTGTTAATTTAGATGAAACCAATTAATCACCTTTAACCTACAGTTTTTAATATGTTAACAATTAGATATTAATTTCAATAAAACATCTTCGTTTCACAAAAAAAAAAAATCTAAAAAATTACTGAATGTACCAATAAACCACACAAAAACTTTGCTTATACTTGAAACGTAGGTGTGTCGATCTTTAAGGAAATTAATTTGTCGACTAACCAAAGTCTGTGAAATGGTCAATTCTGTCATAAAGCTGACAGCCACATTTAGTGTTTACTTACTAAATGCTTTGTCAACAAAATTTTGTTATCTGAGAAAAAGAACCCTTTAATGGAACACACGGACAGTTGGAGACTATCGTGTATCGCAATCGGGTACAAAGACATAATCTGCTTAGGAAGGAGTTTGTTATAGACATGACCGGCAGTAAACACCGCTNTAATCTGCTTAGGAAGGAGTTTGTTATAGACATGACCGGCAGTAAACACCGCTTGCAAAACACAGTTTTATTACCAATATTTAGCTTGTGTAACAAATTTGTACCCAATCACATAATGCAACTCCTAATTATACCAGAGGCATCCTGCACTACAAAGGAAAGGGAAATGTTGATGTGTTACTAAACAGCATTTGATGCTAGTCACCTACTTAGTCACAATAACCACTACTGGCTTAACTGCTTCAAATTAACAACCTCCACATAATTCTCAACAGCCCTGCGTATCTGCAGCACATCTAGGGCACAATGAAAAAGTGCAAGAAAGGGGAAAATGCTCCCCTACGACTAGTCGCACCACTGACAATTGTGCAGCATGGAACCATCGGAGTACATGATAATTAAATTAAATCCTTGAACGCTACAAAATNAAAAAAAAAAAAAAAAAAAAATCTAAAAAATTACTGAATGTACCAATAAACCACACAAAAACTTTGCTTATACTTGAAAAGTAGGTGTGTCGATCTTTAAGGAAATTAATTTGTCAACTAACCAAAGTCTGTGAAATGGTAAATTACTAAATGCTTTGCCAACAAAATTTTGTTATCTGAGAAAAAGAACCCTTTAATGGAACACACGGACAGTTGGAGACTATCGTGTATCGCAATCGGGTACAAAGACATCATCTGCTTAGGAAGGAGTTTGTTATAGACATGACCGGCAGTAAACACCGCTTGCAAAACACAGTTTTATTACCAATATTTAGCTTGTGTAACAAATTTGTACCCAATCACATAATGNTCATCTGCTTAGGAAGGAGTTTGTTATAGACATGACCGGCAGTAAACACCGCTTGCAAAACACAGTTTTATTACCAATATTTAGCTTGTGTAACAAATTTGTACCCAATCACATAATGCAACTCCTAATTATACCAGAGGCATCCTGCACTACAAAGGAAAGGAAAATGTTGATGTGTTACTAAACAGCATTTGATGCTCGTCACCTACTTAGTCACAATAACCACTACTGGCTTAACTGCTTCAAATTAACAACCTCCACATAATTCTCAACAGCCCTGCGTATCTGCAGCACATCTAGGGCACAATGAAAAAGTGCAAGAAAGGGGAAAATGCTCCCCTACGACTAGTCACACCACTGACAATTGTGCAGCATGGAACCATCGGAGTACATGATAATTAAATTAAATCCTTGAACGCTACAAAATNGCACCACTGACAATTGTGCAGCATGGAACCATCGGAGTACATGATAATTAAATTAAATCCTTGAACGCTACAAAATTTCTATAGCAAAATGTTTACACCCAGTACCATCCTGGAGACAACAGTTTAATTAATTTTGACTTTACAAACGTGCACCATTTTGATGCGTAACCTCAATCAGAATGGATACCAAGCCTCTCTTCACCCTTGGAGCTTGAAAGCAGTTCAAGGGGTACTTTACTGGCTGGGGTCTTTCCACAGTTACTCTATACTCGACCCTCAGCCCGTGGAGGAGCAGCGAGTATTAGCACGGGGAGGGACAAAAGTGGTTCCAGTACCGACAGGCTTAGGCTGATATTGATGCAATACATTGTCTTGAAGACTTTACAAGATATAGTGCACCAGCGGGTACACCAACGGCTATGCAAGCCGGCGTCCAAGATTGCTACAGCACGACGGCACTCTGCAAGTGCATACTAGCACTCTGCAAGTGCATACTAGCACTGGGCTGAAGCGTACTAACACTCGGTGAATGCACAGATAAATTCCCGGTAAACTGCTGCTACGCAATATGCTGCTATTAAAAAACTAGCTCATGTTGACATTGTTTTATTACTGTTAGCCATTAGAACATTTTAATGCTTTCTGACACATGTTCAATATTTCAAAATGATAATGCAAAGTCACAATAGTATTTTTCTTATTTAAGTATTAATGTAATTGCAAATACCTTGTATTACACAGTACCTCAATGTCAAGTTGTAATCCGCGAAGTTTTGAACTGATACCCAAAACTAATACATAGGTTCCTGAACCAAGGAGCTGCCACTGTAATACCAAAAAGAAAAATAAACGACACAAACACACGACGTTATAATGAAGATGGTGGCATCATATTTTGTTTATTCACCAACTCATTTCAAGTAGGGGTCCTGGGGAGCACCCCGAATTCTGAAACTGCAATGTGATTGGCCAGGCAGGAAAGCTGGTATGGAACATGCCAAGGAAAATAGGATAGGTGAAAATGTCAAATCTGGTATGAAATCCGACTACAAAATGGCAAATGCAATGACTGATGCCATACTAGCTCATAAAGCAGACCTTGCACGAGCTTTTACAGAATCCGTATATGGTCTCTAGCAGCTGGCGGACCCCCAGGGATTATGAATTAATGTGCAACTGCTGTAGTTGGGGTCGGCCTGAGGGACTTTAGTTGGCCTTCACAGAGGTCGGTGGCAAAAGTGACCAAGTGTCGTGGGTGATATGTTGTCCACGCAATGCTGAGGCTGCTCGTCATGGGTGTTGACAAGCAGCTTCCTCATGCGAGTAGACATTTTGACAGTCTGCTTCGTGACCCGTGAAATGTTCAACCTGAGAAGCAGCTATCTTCTCAGCGTTGCCCTCCCTGCTCTACTATCTGCATCATATAACTTACAAGACAATGAAAGTCAGCGAGTCGCAACTTGATGTATACAAAACAAACGTGCCATTTACAATCCTGTATCAGATGATGCATGAACCAATGACAATTGATATTACGTCGGCTATTCTGAGCGTACTACTGATGCACATCAGACAAGCAGAAAATACACAGATAAGAAAGGGTTCCTAGTAGGGACGTCAAACTCTATTCCAAGATTCCTTGATACCGGTGATTATTGAAGAATCGTATAATCGAGAATCTGAAGTCCAAGAATCTAAGCAATGGAAACCAATTACTACAAAAACGGTTCAAAATTACTTGATTTATGCCAATAATTGAATCACTCTTGGAAAATTATTTTGTGTGTGAAGATATGACATGCGGAAATAATCTGGAAATAAAACTGTACCGGCTGTGTTCAAATTCACCATTTAGAATATTAGTTATTTAGTAGCTTCAGTTCGGTTGCAATTTAATTGCGATATGGTAGTTTTGTATTTTAGCAAGTTTCGTTGCAGACTAAAAACTAGGGGTGTGCGGAATCACGTACTACGGGAACAGTTTAGGGAATTTATAACGATTTTCTCATTGGGCGGGAAATAATTTTTCCTGGATATTTTCGGGAAACATTTATGTTCACGTCTGTAGGTTGTTCCAACTAAATCACAAGTTGGGCTTCGTGCAAGAAGCTTTGTATAGACTCTTTACGTAAGCAATTAAGATTTAATGAATCAAAATCTTGTCGAGAAAATTTTGATTCTTCCGCTTATTCACAGATCGTTACACAAGCTAAAAAAATTATTGTACGTCATATATTACGCTATGTTAACACTACGTATTTATTGCGAAAATTAACTAAAACTAGTTGCAAACTTGCACTATTAGAGAATTACAGTAAACCGTGTGTGCACTGAATTTGTCTTATATGCAAGTGACACCCATAAGTTACAAGTATCAATTGCTGGTTGATGCGGGACGCAAGTTTTGATATACATAACCTAAAACATTCACGTAAAAATAAGCTAGTACACGATGAAAGTTTAATTCGACTCCGAATGTTTTCCTAACTATTTTACTGAGATCTAACATAGTAAATATGCCGTTTTTTAATATGGGTTTGGTTAAAATTATTTGTAATTCCAGCAAGTCGTCTTTGCTTTTGGTTTGGAATGCGTTTGTTTTTAATGGTGTGTGCTCACTCGTCGCCGAGACATTGACAAACTACAAACGTAGCAAATTTGCTATGAGGAAAATATAAATTTACTAAACTACTTTTAATTTTGTCATCAATAGTACATTTTTGTTATAACATGTCATAAGTTCAATATTTATTATTATGTAAAAAATATTATAAGGGATTTTCCTATTAAAATTGAAGCAAGTATTTTAAAGAAGTGCTCGGAACCCAGGGGATTAATTCGTAGTGCGACAACTACGTGTATAAATATATAAACCCACAACTTTTCTGACTCGAATCTAATTTTTAGCACATACCATCATTATTCTAGGTTTATTTTTTATTTTAATGAAATAACTCTTGGTTGGAGATTTATTCACCAGGTCCAGCAACCCATAACCTCTTTACCTAATCTAAAATATTTTACCTGACGTTTCCTGAATTCCCACGAGAAATTTTAGTTTCCCGCCAGAGTTTATCCCAATGGCAACATTCCATTCCCACACACAACTACTAAATAGTACTAAAATACCAAGCACATCATCATTTTGTTGATTAATTGAGGTCATGTGGCCTTATAGTATAGAAAGTGCCAATTTGAACACGGTCTCACTTTTGGCATGACTTATACTTTCCTCACTCGGATAAAAATAAATGTTGAAAAAACATACCACGGCAAATGACTTATATATAGACCACAGCACTTTGTTAATTTGCAAGTGACCGAAACTTAACTTTTTATTCCACTCGTGGAATGTTCACTTTTGCACTTTTTGTGCCTTCTTGTGGCTTTGATATGACGTTTCTTCGTTCACAACATCGTAAATTACATGCGCATACTTCACTGTTTGCGTTACGACTTGGCAAGGAACGAAAAGAAATTATATTTGTACCGTTGTAATATTTCAGAGAAATGAATAAAAAAAAAAAGGAGCTTTATCGTAAAACGAAACTAAGTTTCCCGACATCTTACGGCTTTGGAACAACCGTCTGGCGTCTGCCACGGCTGTTTACTACACTACTTGTGCCGTTGGTTTAATTCCCCGGCAGCGCTTGTAGTACTCAAAGCCATGCCATTTCAAAAACAAAACACATTTGATTATAACAAGAAAAACATTTCCATGCAATTGTTTTAAAAAATGAGAAGAGCAAGTTAACTGTCTCACAAACAAAATGCCTTTATATGTAGAGGCCATAATGGAGATGTTCTTTATTTACTAATGATGCATTCTCAATCTTGTTTTTTTTCTCCCTGACAAATTTATTTTAGGCCTCACAAAATTTTTTTTTGGCTCAAAATCTGCAATCCCGCCCAGCTATGTTTTGATTATGGTAAACACCAGTGTGTTATTGTATTATTAATCTACAGTTATGTCTTTAATAACAAATTTAATAACACGTACCAATGGTTTTATTTTTCCGCAAGCACTGTATAATTTTTAAAGTAACGTATTTTGTTTACAGCGATGTTCTTTTTGTGTTTTGTTACTATACTGTAATAATAAAACGAAGAAGTGAAACATGCATGGGTAGATTTTAAGCAATTCTTACGTTATCCCACGCCACATATTTTCAACTTGAGACGTTAAGTATCAGTACATAATAGCAGAATAACTGCTTTGCAAAAGTCATAGGCGAGTTGCTTGTTGGGGAATGAAAGNAAGAAGTTAAACATGCATGGGTAGATTTTAAGCAATTCTTACGTTATCCCACGCCACATATTTTATGTTGTTAAACAAGTTTCGCAAGCGCTCAGACTTAGGCAAGCTCCAGGAGTAAGACCAAGGTGGACTGACTGTGTATAAGGGAGGGTGGGTTTTTCAGAGTCAGTTCCTTACTCAAATGATGGTGCCCAGAGATCAGTCCAATCCCAAATGGAGGGTGTCCTACACGGGTGGTGAGCTCCGCTTCTCAACCCAGTGATATCCAGAGAAGATGCATTATCGCTAGTAGCCATGCTCTCAGCCCCAGCTGTGCGAAGCAAAGCAGTATTTATCACTGGTAACCAGACGCCCAGACCGCGGTAGAGCTGAGTCTCTGGTATTGCCAGAGTCTGAGGGGATAGTGGGTTACTGGGAAGAAACAAGAAGAGGATGGTTAGACAAATATATGGTTTATACAAGTTTATATCAAATAAACCACATACAACTCGACCTGTGCCCAGGATTCCTGAAGGGCGAGGGTAAACAGACCGTCGAGAAGGTCTAAGACTCTTGCAGGTATGACGGAGCAAGGGCGACCCTACAGTGAATTTCCGAGTGCCCATTGTGGTTTCTTTAACACCGAGGTATGGACTCCCCATCCATACTCGGATGGGCTTCTCAAGAGACGAGCTACTGCACGGAGCAAGGCAGACCGTCCTGCAGGCAAGTCTTGAAAGAAGACAATCAGTGACTGGAAAGCACGTNGTGCAAAGCAAAGCAGTATTTATCACTGGTAACCAGACGCCCAGACCGCGGTAGAGCTGAGTCTCTGGTATTGCCAGGGCCTGAGGGGATAGTGGGTTACTGGGAAGAAACAAGAAGAGGATGGTTAGACAAATATATGGTTTATACTAGTTTATATCAAATAAACCACATACAACTCGACCTGTGCCCAGGATTCCTGAAGGGCGAGGGTAAACAGACTGTAGAGAAGGTCTAAGACTCTTGCAGGTATGACGGAACAGGGGCGACCCTACAGTGAATTTCCGAGTGCCCATTGTGGTTTCTTTAACACCGAGGTATGGACTCCCCATCCATACTCGGATGGGCATCTCAAGAGACGAGCTACTGCATGGAGCAAGGCAGACCCTCCTGCAGGCAAGCCTTGACTGGAAAGCACGTTGAGCATGTAGAACTGAATGGCAGACAAACATGAACTGCCCCCGAGAGTTCTGTGCTAGTCTCACTTATATCCCTTTAGCTTAGGGGCAAGTGATCAANNNGGGGGGGGGGGGAGAGCTTGTTTTCCCGCTGTGTGAGCGGGATGTGCATTCAGTACCACAGGCTGAAAGGCAGCTCCAAGGCACAGAACGCAACCAGGGCAACAAGGTAGCCACATATGCAGCATGGGATACATGCGCTGAGGTGGCAGCAGACCTCGCAGGCTCACTCGAGGGTGACGGCGCTCCTCAGAAGTGGTTCCACACCAGCCAGCTATGCCTCCCACGTGCTCTGGCATAGCCACTACAAATGAGTGATGGTTCAGTTCCTTAATCACTAGTCTTTACTATCCTCATACAATAATTTATGATCTTTATCAAAATTGTGTCTGGCAGATGGACAACTTAAGACAAGAAATTTTTTCCTCAATATTTCTTCAGACCAGTACAAGAACAAACATGCCAGTGGCCATCAGATAATAACAATATTTGAACACTACTGGCTTACACAAAATATGTTTAGGTAAAGATAAAGAGAAGCCTGAACAACCGACGATGGATGCATGCAGAATGTCCGGAGAGAATTGCAGCACAGGTGGGCAGGCGAGGTGGGCGGCAGGCTTGCGACGAGCAGGGCTGGCAACTTGCAAGTATGACACAGGTGCTGGCGTGCTTCATCAAGCCAGTACCTGATGTAATACTCACAATCAGCCAGTCACACTTTACTAGCTACGTGCATGCTTCAACAGCGCTCCCTAACAANTACCTGATGTAATACTCACAATCAGCCAGTCACACTTTACTAGCTACGTGCATGCTTCAACAGCGCTCCCTAACAACAAACTGCAACACCACTTACCATCTCTCAACTACAACTACACACTGTCATTCTTCAACTGCTTGATTACATTANTAACAAACTGCAACACCACTTACCATCTCTCAACTACAACTACACACTGTCATTCTTCAACTGCTTCATTACATTATACACTCTTCACACAAAACAACATTTCTACATGCATCTCAAAACTAGAGTGTTCACTGCACAATGGTCACACATTTATGTATTAATGTTTCTTCAAAAACTTGGGGAGTTATTATATGAACCATAAAATTATTAAAACAACCCCTGTTTCTAATGTAACTAACATTAAGTATGTTCTCATTCAGCACTTCACTACGCCATTTAAAATGCACTGATTTCCATTAAATTAAGTAAATTGTTCCCTATTGACAAATGNATTCAGCACTTCACTACGCCATTTAAAATGCACTGATTTCCATTAAATTAAGTAAATTGTTCCCTATTGACAAATGCAGCAACCATTGTCCTCTTCTCTCATTGAGAAGGACAGTTGCTTGGCGGTTCGTACCACACGACCTTGCTTTCTCCCCTTGCACACCATGCAAGTGGGGAGGAAGCACTTTATCTACGGCTAATGCATACTTCCTTTACACACCTGATCAGAGTATAACTGGTTGCCTAGCAACCAGCATGGTATCCTTGATTCCTCCCTCTGTTGGCCATTGGGTGGGAGGCAGATAGCCATCAAGCAGAATCTAAATCCCACCCTTTGAGAGTGGAGGCAGGACACTTTGGTTATTCTCAGCCTTGTTCGGCTACAACTAGGCTCTGAAATGCTTTGACTTGTCCCCACCATGCTTTGTGAATGGGAGGCTGATGGAACGAACCTCCATATGAACTTGTTTCTGGAGGTGCATATGAAGACTGGCACAATCCTAAATCTTCTGGCCCAGTAACTTTAATGAAGTAAAAAATGTGTACTTAAAAATGATGGTGACCATTATGCAATGAAATAGTGTATCATTATTAACTACAAATTATTCACAACCTGCATGTATTACAAGAAAACACCATTGTGTGATAAGACTCGCAACCGACATATACTATCAGNAAATTATTCACAACCTGCATGTATTACAAGAAAACACCATTGTGTGATAAGACTCGCAACCGACATATACTATCAGTGGACATTAATCCCCTATCTATCTATCTACAAATCGCTCTGTACCTCGTGTGTGTGTGTCATGTATATATATATATATATATATATATATATATTCGTATCCATCTAAATCCAAAAACCCGTACCTAATATTCTATTCTTCGTGATTGAACTCGATAATAATGTCCTGCAGGAGCAATGGTAAATATAAATGTAACCTTCAAGTGTTTGTTTTCCGTCAGAAGCACAAAGTAATAGCGAGTGATCCATCGACTGATACAAACAATGATTCTATCATCAGTGTCTACAGACTAATCACAGCTTTCCATTGTCTTCTACGCTGCGTAAATGTGGTACAAAATGGTATGCGTATTTTTTTGGTGCATTTAAAGTGCAAACAANCCATTGTCTTCTACGCTGCGTAAATGTGGTACAAAATGGTATGCGTATTTTTTTGGTGCATTTAAAGTGCAAACAAATTTTGCTGTGTAACTTTTAACCAAAACAAACGGGCTGTGAAGTTTATTTATTTCTGCTAACCCGAGTTGGTGTGTATGAAATTAAGTTAGTCTTGAAAACTTCTGAAGCCATTCCTTGAAGGTGTTTTTTTCATGTTCGGTGCACGGAAAAAAAAAGCAATAGATTTAAGAACAAAACAACAAAGTACATAAAGGTGAAAAAAACTGATGCATACAAATTCGGAACAGTGAAATCAACACTGTCGACAATACTTTTGCAATGCGCTACACTTGAAAATGAACTACCCTTGCCAGATACCACAAAAGAATTTCACGGCACTAAATGAACGCCTGGGAAAAAAAACATTTAGATTGGCTTGCGCAATCCAGGACATTGAAGTGTGCTTCAGGAGAAAGCTCACGAGTTAGCTCTTCAAGTGGGAACAGATTTTTCGATCATCCAGGGGTTGGCTGCACAGATTTAAAGCTCGTTGGAAATTAAGTACACTTAAGACGTACGGCGAGGAAGGCTCTGATGATCCTCCCATGCAAGAAAATTGGATTGAATGTCATGAAGAAATGACGTCTGGCTATGACACAAAAAACATTTTCAATACAGATAGGGATGGAGTATTTTTGAATCTTCTTCCAGATAGGACTCGGGGCCTTAAGGGGGGGAAACCTGCCATGGTGGTTAGAAAAGCAAAGAGACTGAGTGTTCTATTTTGTGGAAATATGTGACAGTACCGAAAAACTCGAACTACTTGTGATAGACCAATTTGCCAAACCTAGGTGTTTCAAGAACATTAAACACTTGCCCAGCACCTACAGGAACAACACAGTGGATGACATAATGTTTATTTCAAATGATGTTGAATTCTCTTGATTCTCGCATGGGGTACGAAAAACAGTAAAATTTAGCTGTTTCTGGACAGATGCCCTGCACACAATGTTGAAACGTCAAAATTCAGAAATGTTAATATTTTTACCTCGGAACTGTACCAGCAAGCTGAAACCTACGGACCAAGGTGTCTGAGCCCACGTAAAGCACCATCGCAGGAAGCTACTCGTCCAGTATCTCTTACAGCAAATAGACGACGAAGCATTAGGTAGGCTGTGGAACATCTTGCAGGAATTGCACACAGTGTGTTTATTATGGAACTGCCAACTGCTTCACTAAAGCAGACGACNCTACTCGTCCAGTATCTCTTACAGCAAATAGACGACGAAGCGTTAGGTAGGCTGTGGAACATCTTGCAGGAATTGCACACAGTGTGTTTATTATGGAACTGCCAACTGCTTCACTAAAGCAGACGACGCTGAAGATGACGTGTGGAGCAGTGCGAAGNCCTCGGAACTGTACCAGCAAGCTGAAACCTACGGACCAAGGTGTCTGAGCCCACGTAAAGCACCATCGCAGGAAGCCACTCGTCCAGTATCTCTTACAGCAAATAGACGACGAAGCATTAGGTAGGCTGTGGAACATCTTGCAGGGATTGCACACACTGTGTTTATTATGGAACTGCCAACTGCTTCACTAAAGCAGACGACGCTGAAGATGACGTGTGGAGCAGTGCGAAGNGTGTGTTTATTATGGAACTGCCAACTGCTTCACTAAAGCAGACGACGCTGAAGATGACGTGTGGAGCAGTGCGAAGCTCAGTGGGCACAGGCAAGACATCTGTAGGAGACGCTTCGTTTGAAGAGTGCACTAAGGTTGACGAGTCTTGCTACCTGTCCATAACTTTCTGAAGAAGTGGATGAATCTCCTGATGGTTCGGGGAATAAGAACTGAACTGCCCAGGTAGGAGTGAAGTTTGCAGTGCTCTTTCCATACTGAAACGACATTGTAATGTGATGGATGATTATGTTTCAAGACACTGAAAAGAGTGTATTAAAATACATGAAGAATAATGATAGAAAAACCGTTAAGTGATTAAAAACCCCCCCTCACTTGCTCAATTCATATCAATGTATTATTAACTGTGCTTATATTTCAGTATAAATAACTTCACTGTAACTGAGATTTTTTGGTCCCTTCAAGTTCTTTATAGCTAGTGAAGATTTACTGTAATTTAATTCTGCAGCCAGCAAATCATACATTAAATAGTCAACATTATTTTTTTTTGNGCTAGTGAAGATTTACTGTAATTTAATTCTGCAGCCAGCAAATCATACATTAAATAGTCAACATTATTTTTTTTTGTCTTGCTCCGTAGTCTGTATGTGCGTGGAATTCTTCCCTGTGTCTACAATTATAAATGTACATGGAGGTTGTGAATACAGCTCTGTAGTAAAACTTACAAAGGCATTTAAGTTTCTATGCTACAAAAAATACAATAACTCAAAACACAGCCAAAAATGAAAGGAGGCATCTCAAATGAAGCTTCAAGAGTCTTCATGTATGGCGCTGCAACACGAGGGACAGATGACAGACGGTGAGACGTGTGTGAAACCCCACATGGTAATCTGAGTTCTTCACTTTACTCACAGTTACCACATGAGATTACACTCCCATCACCACTCTGGTTAACCAACCCTCCCTCTAGCTGCTGCTCAACACCTGGAGATGACTACACGTCAACACTTTCACATCTACCTCTACATCTACACGAGCTGATGGTGCGGCACTGATCCAACAGCTGAAATGACTACTGGCACATGCCAAAACTACCTCCGCATCTAAATATTACATTTTTGTACTTAATAACATACGTAAAATATATATAATTCTACTCAATACAAATATAAAAAATTAACAGCACTTCCCATTTCAACATAAACTCACACATTTTTCAGTGAAATGAGAAGACTGTGTTTATGTTTAATGTAAAAGTACTCTCGTTACTACTATAAAAACCTTGTCACTTTCTAATACCACTTGGCAACCATTAACACTGTTGAATTGTGCAGTACCATAACAAAAAAATAATACAATATGCATAACATCTTAAAAAAAAAACGTAAATTCCAACCAATTCTTGGAAATTTTTGAGAAATTATATTACACCAATACAGGAGTTCTGAAAGATTTAAAAGCAATACAGAAAGTAAAGGCATTGAGAATGATTAAATATTATAAACTAGATCATTACAATATACTTATTTAGGTATACGATGAAATAATTTGGTTCATTAAGAAACTAACAAAAANACTAGATCATTACAATATACTTATTTATGTCTACGATGAAATAATTTGGTTCATTAAGAAACTAACAAAAATAAAAGTTCTTTAACTATTGTAGTAGGAACTTGCCTTCATTGAATGAAATGGTTACGTGAACACTAGTCAGGAGTACCATTAATACATTTGGTGTGCGAGAAATTACAAGCCATCACTGCTATTGTAAGTTTGACATTGCCATAAGAAATCTGACTTTTATTCGTGCATCATCCAAGTGGACTCTGCGGAATTTTTAGNCCTGTGTCTACAATTATAAATGTACATGGAGGTTGTGAATACAGCTCTGTAGTAAAACTTACAAAGGCATTTAAGTTTCTATGCTACAAAAAATACAATAACTCAAAACACAGCCAAAAATGAAAGGAGGCATCTCAAATGAAGCTTCAAGAGTCTTCATGTATGGCGCTGCAACACGAGGGACAGATGACAGACGGTGAGACGTGTGTGAAACCCCACATGGTAATCTGAGTTCTTCACTTTACTCACAGTTACCACATGAGATTACACTCCCATCACCACTCTGGTTAACCAACCCTCCCTCTAGCTGCTGCTCAACACCTGGAGATGACTACACGTCAACACTTTCACATCTACCTCTACATCTACACGAGCTGATGGTGCGGCACTGATCCAACAGCTGAAATGACTACTGGCACATGCCAAAACTACCTCCGCATCTAAATATTACATTTTTGTACTTAATAACATACGTAAAATATATATAATTCTACTCAATACAAATATAAAAAATTAACAGCACTTCCCATTTCAACATAAACTCACACATTTTTCAGTGAAATGAGAAGACTGTGTTTATGTTTAATGTAAAAGTACTCTCGTTACTACTATAAAAACCTTGTCACTTTCTAATACCACTTGGCAACCATTAACACTGTTGAATTGTGCAGTACCATAACAAAAAAATAATACAATATNTCACTTTCTAATACCACTTGGCAACCATTAACACTGTTGAATTGTGCAGTACCATAACAAAAAAATAATACAATATTCATAACAATACAATANAACCATTAACACTGTTGAATTGTGCAGTACCATAACAAAAAAATAATACAATATTCATAACAATACAATACAATACAGGAGTTCTGAAAGATTTAAAAGCAATACAGAAAGTAAAGGCATTGAGAATGATTAAATATTATAAATTAGATCATTACAATATACTTATTTAGGTATACGATGAAATAATTTGGTTCATTAAGAAATTAACTAAAATAAAAGTTATTTAACTATTGTAGTAGGAACTTGCCTTCATTGAATGAAATAGTTACGTGAACACTAGTCAGGAGTACCATTAATACATTTGGTGTGCGAGAAATTACAAGCCATCACTGCTAATGTAAGTTTGACATTGCCATAAGAAATCTGACTTTTATTCGTGCATCATCCAAGTGGACTCTGCGGAATTTTTAGNTTGTAAGTTTGACATTGCCATAAGAAATCTGACTTTTATTCGTGCATCATCCAAGTGGACTCTGCGGAATTTTTAGGAAAATAAATATTACGTTAATTTGGAAATGCATGCTCTTATGTGTATAAAACAAACATAATAAATTTAACATTACACTCACAACAGTGTTTCAAGACATAAAACTATTTTACTTACAGTAAAAACTTTCAATTATAAAATTTTTAAAATTTTTGGTCAATATATTTTTACTGTGTGGCATTTAACCACGTACCTCTTGCATTTTCCCCTAAACAATAAGGCCTTCAAAACCGCACCAATGATACGAGGGTCTCGCAGAACTTGAGTTGTTTATGTACACTGTTGTATTTGAACGATTGTCTGCGGAAATAAAAGTGTAGTCGGATACGTGCACCGGATCTTGTGTAGTGAAAAAAACATTATGAATAAATGGAGCACGCAGAATGCTGTCGGTGCGTCTGTAGTTAAAGTTGCTTCGTAACAAAACGTATTTTGCATGTCCAAGAGCAAGATGTGCGGAAGCGATAAAGGCACATGACACACATCACCTCTACTCTTCCAGTCGGCAACTTGTCCAGCGACACATTTGACAGTGTAACAGTTACAATGATACAGATAATGGAATAAGAAATATAAACTAGCTCCGGGCATGAAAAGTATCATAACTACAGCATGTAAGCACAGCTTGCAAACAATAAGTACTCTTTGTAGTTATCGCACTACCAATTAAAGCCTCACCTACTTTAGACGTAATGAGCTTTTTCTATTGCCGCTTTCCAGTGCTAGAAAAAGGTAACAGCTGATTTGTTAACACACAAGACCTACCAGAGGGCTTACGCTCAAAAACAAAGATTGAGCAATTATTTTTGAACGGTCATTTTCGAATACAATTTCCACTTTCCAGAAGCCTACTGCTTCAAAATAAAATTAATTTTAAAATACAGTAGGGGCTGTTACTAACTTTTAAGTGTTTCTGTGAATTGTAACTTTCTGAAGAATATTTTAAGTTCTGTTCCCTCACAAACAATGCTAGATCCAATCATGCACACAAAAATACCAAAAAATGTCCTATTTTTGAACCATATCTTTGATACGTAGAATATTGTTAAGTTATGGCAGATGATTTNAAAATACCAAAAAATGTCCTATTTTTGAACCATATCTTTGATACGTAGAATATTGTTAAGTTATGGCAGATGATTTTAAAAAAATTAAGTACCTGAACATTTAACAGTGCACTTCACAATTTTCAATTATTAATTATGACAGTTTAAATGCAGTATCAATAGTATACCACAAAAACATTTATATGTAAAGAAGATGATTGCAATTCTAAAAATAATACAAAATCTAATGTAACCAACAAATTACAATAAAANTATTTATATGTAAAGAAGATGATTGCAATTCTAAAAATAATACAAAATCTAATGTAACCAACAAATTACAATAAAACAACTAATGCAGATTTTCAGTTTAATCTGGAAACACTTTAAAAATGCACTACTAATAAAGTTTTTTTTTTTTTTTTCGCAAAATACACAAAGGAGTAATAAGATATTCCACAAAAAAAAAAAACCAATGTTCAAACTTGGGAATAGTATTTGTGAGGATTGTACTACAGAATGCAAATACCAACAGTGCTGATATGTGACATCCAGAAGAACATGCTCTTCAAACGTAGTTGTACCTCAGCATGCCACAAGACATAATGCACGCACATCAAGCCGACAGCGCTGGCTAAAAGCCTTATATCAGCGTGCAACCTGGGTACTTCAAGCAGACAACCCCAGAATTACCAGCTGATATTTGGCCATAGACCAGCAGGGTCAAGAAATACCACAAAGCAGGCAGCAGAAAATAAAAATGGCAGGCTGCAAAACACACCGACTAAACACACACACAAGAAGCACATCCAAAACACTAATTACTCTACATGTATAAAAGTAACTCTGGCACTACATCATTGTATTGTCTGATAACACAAACCTACATTTTTTTAAATTTCTACTCCAGGTTAAAAGTCTTAAAAACAAGTGTAGGTACAAAGCAAAGTTCTCCAACCTTCGTCCTTCAAAGTGGTAACCAAGTCCGTCTTCCTATCCAGTTGTTCCCCTAGGCGAGCAGCCGCACTCAGACCTTCCTTCGCTTCCAACAGCTGCGCCTGCGATGTTTAAGTACCACACAACTAACTACCCGACTGTTGTGGTACCATACAACTGAATTACAGGAACTTTATAGTCTGCTTACAGTATAGCAAGTAATCTTAAAATCAACATTTGTAAATAAATACACTGCCTGTAACTACAAACATTTTAACATAAGCATTGACTGAAAAATAGTAAGGTAGGCAGTAAATTATGAATTAGAACCAGTGCGAGGTCTTAGCTGACAGNCATAAGCATTGACTGAAAAATAGTAAGGTAGGCAGTAAATTATGAATTAGAACCAGTGCGAGGTCTTAGCTGACAGGAATAGGGAAAATGAGTTACAATTAAGCACACTCCTTCAATGGAGATGCGTTGGTGGGAAAACCGGCACCCTTGTAACATGAAGCTGTGTCGAGAGCCCCATGCTAAGCACACTCCATTCCCTGCTAGAACGACATCAAGAGAACTCCACACTTGTGTTGGCATCGGAGTTGCACTTTAGCGACCGTTACCTACAACATGCACTGCACAACGAGCCGGGTAACCATCGCAGGAACTATAGTAGATATTGTGCAGCTAGCTCATCTGTCATTGGAGGGGCATCCAAATGATGCAAGGGATGTCTGGTCAGNACTATAGTAGATATTGTGCAGCTAGCTCATCTGTCATTGGAGGGGCATCCAAATGATGCAAGGGATGTCTGGTCAGCTTCTCCGTTGATGCCATTGTTCATGTGGAACTTCTGTAAGAGGTGTGCCTGGTTGGTACTGTGCAGGCAGCGATAGTAAGTGAGGATGATGAGGGTTTAACATCGGGGATGCCCTAAAGATTATGCCGGCAGTCATCAAGAGAGAATCGCCACCAGTCACTCACTGNGAGGGTTTAACATCGGGGATGCCCTAAAGATTATGCCGGCAGTCATCAAGAGAGAATCGCCACCAGTCACTCACTGCCACAGAGCTCAGCCTAAGACCACCTATGCACCAGGAGTGAGTGTGGTACGGACAGCAATATCAACTGTCCCCTCAACTACAGCAACAGGCATAGCCAGTATTAGTTAGACATGAANGAGGGTTTAACATCGGGGATGCCCTAAAGATTATGCCGGCAGTCATCAAGAGAGAATCGCCACCAGTCACTCACTGACACAGAGCTCAGCCTAAGACCACCTATGCACCAGGAGTGTNTGCCGGCAGTCATCAAGAGAGAATCGCCACCAGTCACTCACTGACACAGAGCTCAGCCTAAGACCACCTATGCACCAGGAGTGTGTGTGGTACGGACAGCAATATCAACTGTCCCCTCAACTACAGCAACAGGCATAGCCAGTATTAGTTAGACATGAATTGGGAAAAAGGCGAGGCCATGAAGCTATTGGAAAACTTGTCAACACCTATCTTGAAGGAAGACCCCGCTGTGCTTACCAAGTTCCGTGAAGCATGAAGCCAATGCAATACTTGTGGAAGGCGACGACTCAAGTTTTCAAGTTTTCTCCCCTGGAGCCGAGATGCAGGGACCCTATCATGGGGTAACTTGGCAGCCTTGTGGTGGTAGATGGTCCCCGTTTGGCCGGAACAGTCGCAATCTGGCGCAGGGCCTTGGACATGCTGGCTTACTCTAGGGTGTGTGTTGTCCCTGCAGGTGTGCACTAGACTCGAGCAGGCAGGGACGAATCTGATGGCTTCTATCAGGTGTCCAACATATCCTTGCATCACTCACTGGTGGCCTGAGCTCTCAGTGGACACTGTCTACATGTTACAGTGCGGAAATTCTATGTTTGATGGCTTCTACCAAAATAAGAAAAACTAACAACATTCCCAAAAAATATGAATTTCTTTTAATAAACAGATGTCTTCCAAATAAAATGATACCACAAAAGGGTATCTGCAACATTTGACGACAAACAATTACAACTTTAACACAAACACCACTCAGGTTACTGAAACACTGGTTCCAAATGATTGTATAAAATCACTGAAGGTCATGTCTGTGTATTATGTCTCATGAACCCCACGGGAAGAACCTAGTAAGAGTGTGTAAAAAGTAGAAGGGGGAGGGGAAGAGAAGTTTGCGAACACAGGAGGCTAACAGAACTGGTGAAAGTGAGGAAGCGAGAATGTATCCATAGCTCTCAACAAGTATGACGTACTGGAAAAGTGGAGGCCACAATAAAAGAAAGATTTGCTGTGGTTTCACAGTCCTGAGTTGTATTTGTACATCAATATGTACGCTTCCACACTTCTGATGACATGTCCAAAAAATACTAAGCGTAATAAGTCTACAACAAATGGTAATTTATACCCAAGAGAATACCAAATAATAATAATAAGCAAGGTGAGAAGTCAAGGATGGGAACGCACAATGGCAGGACAAACACGAGGATAGTGTCATTGCTTGTGAAACATTAATTTGGTAATTTAAGGTGTGAAGGGTGGGCGGAGTTAACAGCACTGGCGACCTACAGCAGGGAGGGGATACCTATGTTTAAACATATGCTGGCTAGGTCCCTATAGTAGACACCTAGATAAATGTTATGTTTAGTAACATGAAAAATTGCAGCAAATGTATTTTCCTGCATATATGAAAGAGGATATATTACAGTGTGAAGGAATAATGGCAAATTATGACAATTTTGAAGCTAAAGAATTTCTGATTGCACCACGTAACAACATTCCTTTGTGTTACGAAGGAGGCAGTTGCACCAGCCAAGTNCCTACAGCAGGGAGGGGATACCTATGTTTAAACATATGCTGGCTAGGTCCCTATAGTAGACACCTAGATAAATGTTCTGTTTAGTAACATGAAAAATTGCAGCAAATGTATTTTCCTGCATATATGAAAGAGGATATATTACAGTGTGAAGGAATAATGGCAAATTATGACAATTTTGTAGCTAAAGAATTTCTGATTGCACCACGTAACAACATTCCTTTGTGTTACGAAGGAGGCAGTTGCACCAGCCAAGTCCAGCTCGACTGGAGCCTCAAAATCTTCCAATCACATGTATAACGATGTTTAGAAAACAAACAGCTATTGCACAATTGGAAGGATGAAGTAAAACACAGAACTATGCATGTGTGTGTAACCTGCAAGACTTTGCTGTTTTATATTATATTGGAACATTGGCAATGAGACTCCTTTTTTTCTTCTTCCAGTGAGTGCAAGATGGCGACACGTTATGGAATTCGATGTAAATGGTCACGTTTCTTGAAGGTGTGAAAACTTTAGCGTAATTACAATGGAACAGCCAAGATTTAATACGTAAATAAATATTTCTCAAAAATTACAGTTCCTATTAAAAGCAACTAGCTCTGAATTAAAATTTGTTAACTCTACCAAAACATCAAAAACATATTGCTCAAATGAATGGAACATACTTGCCTTTTAAAAAAACATATATTTTGTCGAGACTGAACTGGAAATACAAATTCCAGCCATAAATCAAAAAGTTGCATTATCTGCTTGTTTCCAATAGTACATAATTCTGAATGGACCAGGCAATGTGACTGGGTAATGTAAAATTGGTATAACAAGGACATCATAAAACTAGGAAGACACATGAAATTAAAAACAGTAGAGCCCTGTTATAACATTCCCGCATATAACACCATTATTTGATGGTTGCACCATTTGTCCATAAGGCTTAATGGTTTCATTTCCTGCTGATAACATGAATATGTGTACAATTCCTTGAAGCATTTCAAATAAAAATTTCAGACATATTAACAATGCAGTAGCCTACAAACAGATACAGAAAACAATATATACTGGAAATATTAAGGATTTTAGAGGTGGCGGTCCTGAAAATTACTAAGATAACCAAGAGTAGAAGAGTGAGAAAGCCTCCAGAATGCATATCATTGTGCATTTATTGATGCTATGTATGGTCCACGGAATTAAGATCACTGATATTTTTGCATCGAATGATTCATATGAAGATGTTGGACTTGACTAGCTATTTATATACAAAAAAATTACATTAGAATTTTGTTCTGCTTGATATGTCCCTGCAAGTGTAATACTGCCAGTTTTTTTTAACATTATCCTGTATATAACATTTAATTTTACTGGCCCCTTCAAAAATGTTTATAACAGGGGTCTACTGTATATAAAAGGCATGTAACATAACACAGGAAAGAAATACTTAAGTTGAAACAAAAATAAGGTTCATAAATCTGAAAACCAGGCGAAGATTGAGGCAGACTACGGAAAGCATTCTCACCTTCAAGGACTTTATTTCCGCAGCAAGTTCAGTTTCCTTGGCGTGTGAAGTCTGCAGTTGCTGTCGTATCCTGTCTGTCTCAAACATTATCTCTCGCTCTTTATCTGAAACACATATTTTCAACAGTTGCATACATCTAGCATCTTGCTTACAATTACAGGTAACTTCAATACACTATAAAACTGCCAGTANTGCCAGTGCTCTCTTTGCAGTTACAGTAAATACCTAATATTATGAATACTGATGTTTCAAGGGCGATTATACATAGTCATTCTCAAAAAAAAAAATAAAAAGGTTTTGAACACTGGATAAAATGTAAATAAAATGCTAGAAGTAATAAAAGGGCAAATTCATTAGTTCAAGTTTCCATATGTTTAGGTCCACGGTTCAACTTCAGTAGCGAGTCAACACTGCCACCCAAGTGGGCTAGAAAAGTAAAGTAACTGGGAGTCGACAATGTAGGAAGAAAATAACAGTTGATACTTGATAGACAGATTGACAGGAAAACTTGGCAATTGCGATCAACAAGTTAATTGTGTGCAAGGAACAATAAATAGCAAACGTGTGCCCACGTAGATTCCAGAAAGGTACAACCTAGGTATAGGAGTACTGAAATTTTGCGAAAAGATTTCAAGACAAGTTATATTTCAAAACACTGTAAGGTCTTTTATCTATCNATAGGAGTACTGAAATTTTGCGAAAAGATTTCAAGACAAGTTATATTTCAAAACACTGTAAGGTCTTTTATCTATCTTGATTGGCTGAAATACTTTCTCAAACGTGTTAGCTGTATGCACGCGAATCTCGTAGGAGCCGTGCCGATGTTGCCGAATTCTGAGTGGCCCGGTCAAATATGAAAAGACCTTCTCAAGCAGACAGCAACCAATGGCAACAGACAAACTGCTGTACAGTGCTTATGGTAGTTAAGTCTACCATGTACTCATATTTCTTACGAAAACTCACTAGCTCTACCTATGTGACCGCATATGGACCTTTGTAGTACAGGGCAGGAACAGAGAACTCAAATGTTGGTGTGTCTGATAAACAACAGTATTGTCACCCCTGGAATAAATAACTGGAAATGTGGTAGTCACTGAAAGCAAGAAAATCATTGAACTTGAGCAGTTGAGATTCACTAACTATAACATGGGATTGGACAGCAAAAGGGTAGTTCACTGAAATATTTAGTCGACTCTCATACTGAAAACGCATATACCGATATATCGTATCCACAGTTATTTCCAGTAGTCCCGACAAAACTCCTATATAAATAATGATAAAGCTTACCGCTTCTATCGTTTATCGGATGTTGCACCGATCAAAGTATATTTCGGTCCCATCACCTTAAATTTTCGGCAGGATAGTATGAAACTGGTTGTTTATGCAAACGCCTTGTAACTGGGTGTGAAATTGATAATTTAACAGTTTGTAAATGGCAACTGGTTCAGGGCTACGTCGACACCATTATATGAAGAANGGGTGTGAAATTGATAATTTAACAGTTTGTAAATGGCAACTGGTTCAGGGCTACGTCGACACCATTATATGAAGAAGAACTCAGTTGTGTGTTGACCAGTCTCCTTCAGCATCTATGGTCACACCTATTTTAAATTTCAATGAGTGAGTATGTAACAAGTTACAATGCAAGAACGCTGCTTCAAGCGAGTGCCATGCTGGTAGACCCACAATCCAAGCATGTTGTACCCAAGGACCAAAAGTTTATGGCAGTAGAGCACTGAAGAGAAAGTGATGCAAATTTATTCTTAAAAAAAAAAAAAAAATCACATGAGATAGAGTAACTGTATCATGTTGAATCACTTCAGAAGTGTTTTTTCACACAGGTCTAACAGCCTGAATTTTAGATTAATGATATTCACTAATACATTACACAAATTCTATTCCCGGTCTTCAACAATGTATGACATTAAAAAACTGACATACTCAATGTACGCTGCTGAAAAAAGCTGGTGTCATACATAAAATGATTTGTATACTGTACGCACATTTATTTATGCACATCAAATTTACTACATACTTAATTTAAATGACTAAAATTACTTTGTTTTAGAAAAACGTTGACTCCAGGATAACAGTTTGTCTCTCTGGAGTGTATTTGACAATATGACACATCAGTCGGATGTCAGAAGCAACAACAATGTTGAAGTGAGCGACTAGCTGGTGGAAAGAAAAAGGGAGCATCCTTTATCCTTACTTATGCAAAATTACTATAGACTTTCTGAGTATTCGTGCAACATAAGCTGCCAGTGAGCGAGTTTTCTCAGGAGCTAGGAACAGTGAGCTACAGAGGAGATCTCTATGCCACAGACCATGTTCAAGAACTTGTTTTTTACATGAAAACCAAAAAAGGCTTTAAACAAAATAGCATTGGCACAATGTGGAATTAACTGAAAGTTTCTCAATCGTCTCAATTCTCGCAAGAAATTTTTTATTTCTCGAAAATTTCTTGAAGACCCTAAATACAAGCTATACATAGAAATTTTTGTTTTGCTCTCATAGTGTACAACTGCTGTAACAAGCTTTAAAAACTTATTTCACTGTAAGAAACAATGCACTATGTAATCATCCACGACTGACACCCTCACCGGGGGACGAACCCAGACTACTACACCAGAGAGATGAATATTAACCCACCATTGCCATTAAAATATGCATGTTAGTCATGCGCCCCTGCCTCGCCACCTGAACAGAGCCAGTCTGTCCCTAAGCGAGCACCGTGACATCGCCCCAACGCCGAGCTACCCCGCTTACAACAAGAAAGCGCAGCAGAGGATGACACTACCCACTCAGGGAGGAGCCAGTCGGCTGAAGATGCATGAAGGAAGTTGAAGGAAGTCACAAATCTGTACTTAGGGCTGGACGAGCTCCCAGGACGCCAGTTGACATTGAGTTGTCATCCCATTGGTTTCCTCTGCCTTGGCAACTCAGCAGCTCGTCCTACTACCAGCAAAGCTTGCTTCAACCCCTGAGATACGCACTCCACTTGGGTTACACCCGTCCCTTCAGGACTGCACTAGGCAACAGTAGGGTTTGAGTCGTTCTCACAACTACTTTATTAATTGTTCTAGGTTTGCTCGTGCTCTAACAGGTCCCCATCACCTGTTCGTAATGTAACTTCTGCCGGTCGCTTGGCAACTACGAAAGCCTAGACGTTAGTACAGGTCACTGTGTTTATTCTTCCGAGAGTAAATTTGTTGTCAACACACAGCGTTCTAATTCCAAGGTTAATTTTGTATCTCTCAACCCCCCTGTAAATGGCCTGCCCCAAGGCAGCAGCAGGCGAGTCTTGCCAAACCATTGCCGATACTAGGGTAGGACTGCAGGCTCCCTTTACGGGGTAGTATTCGCCGGCCACCCATACTTTGGGCACAGTGTGCAAAGATACTTGGCGCACACGTACGGTAGAGCCCCCTACTAGGTACACTCCACGACGAAGCAACTAGACCACCTAAGTCTCTCCATCCACCACGTGCAATTCGCCCTGATGAGGTGCGAGGTTACTGCATTTGGGTACTCTTAACTAGGGAATTACTGCCACCTGCCCCTTGCTTGCTGCGACAACCCCATACCTACCCTAAAGTTATTCATCCGACGAGGATGGATGAAGTGGGCCGATAAGAAGGAATCTATGGCTCCTACAGACAACCAATTGCCAGGTAATCCATTCCAGTCGACCTCCAGCCTTACCTTCGCTCGGGATCAGGCACAAACCGCCCGCCGACTGCAGGAGCCTCAAGAAGGAAGAAAGGTACGCTAAAGGAAGCTAACTACATTATGAAGAGAACAAATAGAGAACATAAGGAAGGAAGAGAAGATGGATGCGAATGCACACTCACCTCTGTGGAACTGCTTAAGAACGGCTTGGAGATTACAGAGAGCAGCTGCCTGGCGCTCCATCTGGTCCTCCACACTGCCCAGCCTCTGCTGGATGTCGTCCCTCTGCTGCGACACCAGCCGCACCTGCTCCTGAAGCGTCTCCACCTGCTGATTTGCCCTGATGCTGAAAGCATTACCCACAACATTGACTCTCGATACTTGCCAACCAAACTCGCACTGCATCACGTGCAACTACTCGCAAGGAGACTGGACATACTACGGTAGTGACTCGCATTGGCGACACTACTATTGCTTGGCAGTTAACTTGCACTTCTATGCATTTGAAAAGTATCTTCCTTATGCCATCCCTAAATCCTTCTGCGGCACCATACAAGAATTAACAGTGCCACTGAACAAACACCAGTATATAGATTTAATTACCTAACACTAATGAGTTTTACAAAAAATAATATACTTTACTGCNAATGAGTTTTACAAAAAATAATTTACTTTACTGCCTGGGGAATTCAATAATTTCATGCATTAATATTTGTCTCCATTACACTGTTGCTACATTAATTTGAAGACTATTAGATCAGTCAATAACTACAGAATGTAAACAATAGCTAAAATAAACTGTTTCCCCCAAAAGCAATATCCTACGAGTCCCACTAATGGCATATCTGCTACTAGAATTGGAGAATGCAACAAGCAATGGGAAATAGAATCGCAAAGCAAGGATTGTAAAAAAACTGACTTTCCATGTTTTTTGTTATGCCACAACCACAAACTTAGCAAAAAAAATTAAACTTTGCCTGCAATAATTAACTAGTATAATAAAATATGAATAAAACTACTCAGAATTCTACAAAAAAAAAATCTTTTCAGACGGCAGGCACCTGACAGACGTGTAGGCAGTGGAGGAGTTCTTGATGCGCTCCTCGGCCTGCAGCACCTGCTGCTTCCAGTCGTGCACCTGGGCCTCCAGCTTGAGGGCCTCCTGAGTGTAGTGGTCCTCCACGCCGACAAGATGCAGCCTCAGTCGCTCCAGCTCCTTGAGCAGGGCGCTCTCCTTCTCTCGCAGCTCCTGCGCCTAGCCACGTGTCCAGCCACCATCACAACCCACCTCCTCTCCTCACACCAACATGCATTTACTCCAGTGCCAAAACAGCGCGTTTATCTTGTACGAGATATGACAATACAATGCAAAATATGGATTGATTATTTATAGTCACAAATTTGTTATAATTCCAATGCTCACTTAACTGCAACAAAATAGCTCGCGTATCCAAAACCACATTGCTGAGTGCGTTTTTCTATTATGAAATTTTCTGCAAACCATTTTACAATTTTCCATGCATTAACACAGTTATACTAGTTAACAAAATTTTTCACATTAAGTATGTTGATGACTTCACAAACGTAGACACGTTTTACTACTTGACAACAATTCTAAAAATCTGCAAGGTCGAATAATTATTACAGCCCATAAAATATGACATATCAACTGAGTTGTTATGCCTTCACTCACAAAAAAAATCATCGCTATTGTATTTTATTTTATTATTTTTAAAAATTACAGATCCACAAAGCATGCAAGATGAACATCTAAAGTTGGCAGTGTTCACCAATATTGCCCAAATATTAATTGTATAATACAACGAATTATAAAAAATATTTGTATGTAAGTAAAGACAGGGTGGTTCATAAAAAAACTCATTGGAAGTAGGTTGATTTAAAACACAAGGTACCAATTGGTGTCAGATTGCCAACTAAACAATACCAGGCGAAAAAGTCTCTCCCAAGTCATTTCTAGAGGCCAGCAACACTTTGGTAAAACTCGTCAGCATGCAATTAGAACTCTGTGGAAAAATTATACCAGATGATAAGATATATTTATTTTTTGCATGTAAAAAATATTTTTGTAGTTTTTTTTTTTAGATTATGAATTTAATGTGGTTGTAAAATTAAAAAGAGAAAAATTATTCATCCGCCCAGTGTTTGCTATTATTTTTGATTGATCTCCATTTCATTATTTGCCTTTCCCTCATTCATCAATAAACAAACTTTGTATGTGCAAAACCCTTTGAGCAAGACATGTACCTAACATACAACAATCTAAGAATTGTCTACAGCCAAGATGTAGTCAGTTTGACAAACAATTGAAAGGGATAATGTGTTATTGTTCTATGTAAAATATTGTTAACGATAATCATGAGAAACTGTGTGTTGGATGAGAAACTGTGTGTTGGATGAGAAACTGTGTGTTGGTGGCGCAAAAATTTTGGGAAAAATGACAAATTCTTGAGCAGTTTTAAATTGAAGTGTGCTAGACTTATTAACTGTTAAGCCCCATACAAATAATGCCAAATCATGGATTTAATTTTCACCAGTACTGACCTCATGTACCAAATATTTACTTTTGGTTCTCTCTTCTTGCAATGCATCAGATACAAACGTCAACTTGCTTTCCAACTCCGCAACCTACAAAGTGTAATACATGCAGGTTAAAAATACCCTGAAGAGTGAACATAAATGGAAATTAATTATATATTCAACAAATTTTTTTATAAATAAAGTAAATTGAAGTACCTTTGAATTGTCAAGTGCATTTTGTTCCCTCACAGAATATTTCTCTATTTGTGCTTGTAGATGNTAAATTGAAGTACCTTTGAATTGTCAAGTGCATTTTGTTCCCTCACAGAATATTTCTCTATTTGTGCTTGTAGATGAACAACTTGAGATCTTAAATGATGCAGTTCTTGTTCCTTTGCTTGGATCACATTCTCGCAAGACATAAGCATCTCGCCATTTCTTTTTACGATTTCCTCTTTGTTGGCAAGTTGTGCCTCCAGTTCCGCTGCGTTCCTCTGAACTGCCGCTGCTGTTTGGAAAGACTCGCCATTCTGAGCGAGTAACTCCAGTTTCTCAAGCCTCTGCTTCACTGATATCAGTTCGTTCTGCGTGTTGAGCAACATTTTCTGCTTATCCTCAAACTGCAACTGCAGACCCCTCTGCTGTTGCTGGTTCTCCTCCGACCTCTTCAACTCCTGGTTCAGAAGCGCACTCAGCCGCTGAATCTCAGCGTGGTAGTGTACGCTCTCCTCGTGCTTCTGCCTCACGGCCTTGATCAGCTCTTCTCTCTCCCTTTGTAGTCTCGATACTTCCTCATTTCTGCTACTCACCTCAGTGTTGGCATTCTGCAATGACGCACTCAACGACTCATTCTTCTGTGCCAGAACCTCCAACGCCAAATCTTTCTCTCTTATTTCAGACAGCCGTGCAATTGTTTCCTTTGCCACGTGGGATGTCTCGGCACTTTGGAACTGGTTCTGGTTCTGACCAGAAACGGTCTTGTATCGCTCCAACTTCAGCAGCTTTGCCTTCAACAAATCCATTTCCTGAAGCTTCGTTTCTAAAAGCATTTCCATGTTATTCTTCGCAGACAACACCTCAAACAACTTCTTCCTTAACAAGTGAAAAGCACCTTCACCAATACCCAAGTTCTTGATGAAGCTCTCCACTTCATTTCGCACCCGGTTCACATCTGCGCCCACAGCAGGATGCTCTTCTGCACTCATTTCTTTACAGACATCATATTTTTCTGCAGTTATGTTGCTATCTGCTGCCATATTGTGCACCTCTCCGAGAGACTGCTTTGTCACCGAGACATCCCGAGGTTGCTCGCAAGTGAATTCTTGCCGCAGCATCTCTTCTTTAGAAGCATCATCATCGTCTCCCGTATTACGTTCCGCTACTTGCTTGCTAACTTCCAACTTAGCGATGGCACCGTCGTACAACTGCCTCCACTTAGCAGCTTCAGCCCTCATCTGGTCGAGCGTAACATGATGCTGACCGTACTCTGCCGCCAGCTGCGAACTCCTCTCTCGCTCTGCTTCCAGGTGTCCGTCTGCTGTCAAAAGGGCAGCCTTCAAACTACAAACCTGGTCCTCCAGCTCACTCACTCGCTGCTGACTTCTCTGCAAGTTCAGCTCCAGATCGGAGGAATCTCGCAGCTTCTGTTTTACAGCGCACAGTTCCTCCGTCCGCAGGACTTCCTCAGCGGTAACTGCCGCCAACTTTTCAGCTAAATGTTTGCACTCTTCTTCGAGAGTGACCTTCATTGTCAGCGTCTCATCCAACCGCTGCTCTGCTGAATGAACCCTGTTCTTCCAGTCACTGCTTTCCTGCTGGAGTTCTGACAAACTATTTTCTAGATCTGCTCTGACATGCATTACACGATCATACTGCTCATCTTTGCTCGTCACACTTTCTTGGAGACAATCCAGTGACAGTTTCTGTTCAATCACCTTATCCCTTAGTTCATTCAGTTCGTTCAACTCGACTGCTCTAAAGGATTGTGTTTCACTAAGTTTTTCTTCTAGATATTTGTGTTCAGTGATAAGTTCTTCAAATTTATCTTTTACTTTACATACTTCCACCCCATTCATTTCAGAGGACATTTTAAGACTATCCATAATATTATCTTTTTCAAGTATAACTGCATGCAACTCGGCACACAATCTTCTTGATTCCTCCACCTCTCGAGACATATCTAAATGTTGCTTTTTTGAAGTACGAACTTCAAGTTGAAGGTCCGACTTATGAGACTCAAGTTCTCTTATACGTTCCTGTAACTCAAAACAGTCGTCGTCATATTTTTTTTGCAAGTCCGCATAATCTTGCCTTCCAACATCAACATCACAGATAGCAGCTACTTCTGTAGAAACTTTGTCGAACTCCTCCTGTAAAGCACTTTTTTCTATCTCAGTTTCTTGCAGCAATAATTTAACCTCAGCATTTACTTGCATTTCATTTTCTAGTTTCAACTTTGTATCATTCAACAAAGAATGCACTGCAGATCTATCGTGATCTGCATCTTTAAAACTCTTCTGCAAACTTTCAATTTGTTCTTGGAGATCAGAAATATGGGCATTAAGTTTTGCAACGGCCTCCGTATTAAGGTTCCTCTCATTCCTGAGGGACTCTTCCGATGCCTGAAGCAAGCTCATCAGTCTGCGACTTTCTTCTCGCAATCTTTCTGCATCTGCCTCCAAGTTAGATCTAGATTCTGCGAGGACTGCAACTTTTTCCTCAAGCGTGGCCACCGTTTGTCCAAGAATCTCTGCCTCCTCGCTGTTCTCCGGGATGGGCGCGAGGTTGTTCCCTTGCGACAGTTCAGCCAGCAAGTCTCTCTCGTCGTGGCTCTCTCGCAGTTCCTTCATTAGACATGCCACCTTCCGCTCCAACGTGTCACGCTGCCACTTGCACTCGGCGCTCATCTTCACAAGTGCAGCGACCAGCTGTGATCCCTTCTCCTCTCCACTTTTCCTGCTGTAGAACTCTTCTGCAATTTCAAATGTCAGCAGTTTAGTAACTTTATCGTGTATTAATGATTCCAACACCTCGTCGTCGTCTTCTGTCTGCACGACTGTGGTTACTGTATCCGCTCTTCTCTGCTTCTCTGCTTCCAGCTGTTGTACCAGTCGCTCATTATCGTCCTGCAGGGTCTTCTTCACTACGAGCAGCTGATCTGCAACACAACACGTTCACAATGCACACCGCATCCTGCTTACAACATTACTTATGTCAACAGAAAAACCTTTTCCTATAAGAACAGAAATTCTTAAGTCTATAATCCAACTTTCAGCATTAATAATTAAATAAAAAGAACTAACCAAAAAAAACTTTCAAAAATAATTTACATGAAAGTTAATTGATTTTAGTAATCATTGTTAACTTGGTCACAGCCCTACATTCTAAAGGGAAAATATTACTAGTGTGTTGACAATGAAGCTGTGAAAATGAAATAATACACTGAAGCATGGTGCAATCAATCACTGCTGAAATAATGTGTAGCATTTAATACATTTACCACTCTTAAATGATGAGAATAAATACACAACAAAAAAAAATTACTAAATATTCACAGATGCTGGTGACCAGTAAAAAATGGAAATTGCCAAATTAAGTCTCACATTTTATTTGGTTACAATTATTATATTTGATAAATTAAAAAGTTCTTGAAACACGATTACCTGATGTTTAAACATAAACACAAACACACATGATCAACAGTGGAAAACCGTTTTCTGTGAATTGGCATATAAAATATTTGCTGCTTAGTTAAATGCTCATCTATAGTGCATCAGCCATAAAGTAGTATTTACGACAAAAACTGGAAAGAAAACTTCTGTTAATAAAACATTGAAACCTGAAACAGATGTTTGTATTCGCTGTGTAAATAATCGTATTTTATACGTATCACGGTTTTCCACTAGACATAGCTATTTAAAAGACTAGCTCAAAATAACACACTAAGATACTGTAAAAAAATTCTGTTTGTCATGTGAAAAAAAGTAAGACTGAAGTGGCAGAACTCACCAATGGCATCCTGATGCTGGAGATCAAGCAGCTCCAGGCTGGATGTCAGAGTTGCGGTCTCGTCTTTGGACGTCGCCAACTGCGTATCGAGGTCCTGGACCACCGCACTCATGGCCTCTAACTCCCGCTCCCCACAGCTCTGCCACATCACAACACAAGACTCTCTGCACTAGACAGTATGCAGGGTTCACTTCACATGTGCACATCTTGCAAACAATATAGGAAAAGAAAGAATACAGACTGTGTGCATGTGATCTGAACTTGTGACTGCTTACATTTCCCTACACTCAAAAGCTCTACTACTACACGACTGACTTCGTGTTACATAGTGTCCACTAACACTGTGTACCGATAAAACTTATCTTTTGAATAAACACGTATACTGTAAGGGCCTGTCTACATATTTTGTCATCTGATGTGTGTTGACACTACTCACTCCCTGTGACATACAGGATGATTCGTAAGGTTTGAGTTACCTCTCTGGCTCAGACTATGGGCACCTTGGGTATCGAGGGTTGAAACCTCGAGTAATGCTGCTTCTTTTCCCTTCTATCTCTCTCTCTCTCTCTCTTGCTCTCTCACACTCACTCTCTGTCTCATGTGCTTGCTCCCTCCCTCCCTCCCTCCCTCTCTCTCTATCTCTTTCTCCCCCTCTCTCTTCGGTCTTAAGGGTGTAGCGTCGTTAGGGGCAATTTGGAGGCTTATTATACTTGTCTTACCAAGGTGGTTATCATCTACGATGGGGGAGAGGTAGGTGTCGCTGTTATTACCAGGGGAGAGGTGGGTCTGCGACTAATGGCGGCTGCAATCTAGGATGAGTCTCAAAACTAGTCCCTCCCATTCCAGTCCCCCTGCTCCGAAAGAGAGGTGGGGAAACAGTAATTACCAAAAGATTGTCAACAGTTACTCAATGTTCAAACAACGTTTGGTGATATAGGGAGGTCAAGTATAAACTTCAAAACATATTTTATTCACAAAGATGCTGTCCATCGAGTGAATTATTATTTTTTTATCATGTTGATTTTACACCAGATATGATTATACACCAATTTTACTTTATAAAACTACCTTTAATCACAAAAGAAAACATCTTAGCAAAAAAATAATCCCTTGCGAACATTTTCAGGCAAAACCAGTTGCTTTGAAATACTAGTGTTGATAGGTGCAACTATTTTGAGCAACGGATGACGTTAATTAAATTTCAGTCATCGGATTATCGTCGCACAAGCGCGGCTACCGTGACCTTGTTAAGAGGTCAGACCTGGCCGAGTACTTGGCCACTGTGGGGCCAGTCCTTGTCATGCCTGGCACNACCGTGACCTTGTTAAGAGGTCAGACCTGGCCGAGTACTTGGCCACTGTGGGGCCAGTCCTTGTCATGCCTGGCACACCCACTGGCAAGTTTATACGCTCTCGAGGGAGTGAAATACTGACTTGGTTGGCCCAGATGCTTCATCATATCTTTACAGTGGTTGTAGCTCTACCATACATGTCCCTAGCACAGAGGTACCAGGTTCACAGTATGGGTGGTGTGTGCGACGTACGTGCAGTCCTGGTTACGGCTGCCCGCAATCCTACTCTAGGTTGGTAAACAATTGCCAAATACGTGGTTCCCTGCCGCTCCCTTCGGCAATGACACCAGGTTGGGGAAAGGGCACACATTCAATTCAGAGTAAGGAAACAGGAAACAGAAGTGAGCGAGAATATGAGTTTCATTCTCGCAACAATAAAACTCTGTGACCCGTACTATCTCCTTTCCTAGCACACACTAGGTGTTCAACAGACTTTGTAAAAGGGTATAACAGGTGAAGAGGCCTGTTGGCTGGAGGAGCCTGGCTTCAAGAGCAGACAAGAGCCACAATTAAGTGGCAGTGTAAACAACTAAACCCTAATTGCAGCTGTTAGTCCTGAAGGAAGGGACTCGGGGCACGTCTGGTGTACATGTCAGGTGTGGTGAACTTCGGCGGCAAGTGTCAGGAATACCAAAAATTCTTCAACTGCACTGGCAGTGAAGGCGTCGGAGATTGGAAGTGCTGGTAGAACTCGGGAAGCTCTCCGGAGTCCTCGGGAAGACTGTGGCTGTAGCAGAGCATATTAGCCCGACTGGTACTAACACGAGCTACAAAACAACTGGCGTCACTGCCGGGCATAATCACAAATAAACCCCGGTATGGGGGAGTCCTTCGTGTCTTGGGTGCTTCAGTTATCTTGGCCACCACCCTTCGAGTTCAGGTCGGACGGCGGCTCTGCTTGCCATCTCTCGGGCAGTGTAGTGGCAGGGTAGTTTGGCAGCTCCTTACGGGCAAAGCTGGCGGCTCGTCAGCAGTTTTACAAGAGGCGGGGGCGGTGGTGTGACTTTCTTTTATTATTGCGTGGCCCCTCGGTATCTGACATTTTCCGAGGGTCAATGATGGTCTGGCCTTTGATCTCCTTGTAGGCACGTGGTGCGTACGTAATGATGTGAAGTCAAAATAATATATATATATATATATATATATATGCTAGGAAGCATCATGCATCAATTTATATAGGAAATTTGACTGGATCACTGAAAATTGTGGATATGGTTTATTGGTACATATGTTTTCAATACATCTAGAGTACATTGTATGTACACACCTACTGGCAAATTTCTCACCCAGGTATTGTTCACACACCCTAACTTCGTTATTCCAATTTCAGATAGCACAAATTTATTTAAGTTGGGAACAGTGCTTTGCAACACATCTTAAAATTCAAGCCCATATCTGCAGCTGTGTTATTTCCTGTTTTATGAAGTGTGAAGTCACCGGTGCCTGTTAACCCACGGCTCCAAATGTACATAATACATGGAATTGTGAGAATACTGCAATAAAGAATATTGCTATAGGATTATTGCAAAAGATTGTGTGTTCTGCATAAACATGATGGGGATATACGCCAGCAATACAACAGCATTAAAATTACATGAGCAATACAGCTGCATTTAAAACCATATTTAAGCACTCCATTAATATCTGTTTCTAGTGTGCAGAAAATAAAGTACGAACAAGGTAACTTATCAATCGCCCACTTCGTTCAAAGCAGCTAGTCAGAAGAGTGGCCGACTCGTAACGAACATGGTCTTTTAAACAGACAAGATTTTTTTTCCAGCAAGGTTTAAACGTGAGCCAACAGTGGTTCTGGTATATCACATGTTAAGTATTCAACGTTATGGATACGCATCAACAATGAAGACTGTAGAATTAACCTTGAGGGTACACAGCATTAATGTTCAACTAATTCCAATGGTAAGAGTTTATTTTGTCTCAGTTACACGAACCATACAAACACGCATTATTCCTTTGTACAACCACCGTAGCCAATAGTACAACTTACAATACTTTCAGATGTAAAAATTTTAATTGATTGGAATACATGATNGTACAACCACCGTAGCCAATAGTACAACTTACAATACTTTCAGATGTAAAAATTTTAATTGATTGGAATACATGATTATGCTCATACGGAAATAACATTCAAATTACTATAACTCGAAAGTTGTAACTTCACCGAAAGAACAAAACTTAATAAATGTGATGCTATTCGTATGAATGTGAGTTACACAATAAACATTTATTTAAAGTTACACATGAAAATGGTTTGATTTTTTTATGAACTACACTACAATCAGTGAAATCAGTAGATTCCCATTAATAATTCAAGGAGTGGAAAGATTTTCTCAATATCTGGGAATATGAATGACAAAAGAACCAAGAACCTACCTTAAGCCGAGTAATATGGCGGTAATTAATGACAGTGCTTGCATTTTCCGATTAAGTGTATGCTACTTAATTTTTGTGCCATCACTAAAGTGGCCAAAGTTTGTTGCAATATGAAATATGTGCGAGTGCTTGCATTATTTGACCAAATAATATACACAATTTTCTGTTTGTGCTATTATCAAACCATTTTTTTCTTAACCAAATTTCAACAAAATTTTTGACAAAATGGAATTAAAAATTGACAAAAAAAATCATTGAAATCAGCCAAAAAAAATTGACGAAACATGTCAAAAATATTTACCACAAACGTGTGTGTATATTATGCATGCAAGTTTGGGTTTGGTATTTTAATTGTAATCAGTTTTCATCATACCAGTGTAACTTTATTATTATTGTCCAGAGGATCGATTATCGAATGTTGAGTATTGTCGATACTTTGTTAACTTAGTAGGTAAAATTAATTCCAGGAAAATAATTGCATTTTCAAATCTACCTTTTCTTTCTCCAAAGCTCCCAGTTTCTCTTCGTTCTTTTCCAGTTGCTCATATAATGCTAACATGTTCCTTTCCATAGACTGTTTCTCCTCCGCCCACTCCAACTGCAACTGTAAACAATTAACATGTGAAGAGAAGTTTTAAAGAACACAGAATCACTCTTATAAAAAAGAAAAAAAAGGGTACACATAACTGGAGATGTTCCATAACAGAAATAAACAAGAAGTGCCTAATATAGCAACATTTATCAATACCTACAGGTGAAGGAAAATCATTTTAACTATATAGATGTGAATCAATGCTACCAACACTGTTGCTGGCAATCCACAAATATATGCGACAGAAACAATTTGTTTTTCTGAGCGATATCAATTGCTCCTTATGAATGTGGATATGTAAAGCACGATTATAAATATGGCTTGGTGATCGCACAGCAGTATTTTGTAACATCTCGCACAGAGAAGTAGATGTGGTTGCAATTGCGAGCTCAATACTTTGTGATGGACCAATGAGTTGTTGCAGGATGCATGCTGTTCATATTGGCAATATAGATGACCATTAAAGAAAATAGTACGCATAACAAGTTGTAAGTTAAAACTTAATTATACTTACTTTATTTATAGTTTTAATTAATATACAATTTTTTTTTTTACTTTTAGCGAATTGTCTTTAAGAGTGTGTTTAGCAATGCAACGGAGCATGCGCCGGTGAAAGCCATTGCTCCTTGCATATCTGCTCTTTGCATTTTGCTGGTGATGTCTGAATATTTTACCAACAGTTCATTATTTTTCTAATTGCATTCACTAAATATAGTTGGTTGTGTCTTTTTGGTAAATTTTCTTGCGTGAAATGAAATAGCAGGTGTCATTGCTAACAGGGTCATATGGCTTGGTCCACCATTTTCCGCAACTGCAATCTTGATTACGTACATGTACGACAGTCTTAACATGAGGGTCAAATGGGGCGATTTCTCAGGAGCACCTGTGATACAGGGATGCTTGTTGGAAACCATAAACATTTTTGGAACTTCTCAATTTTCATAAAATTTTGCAAAGATGGCCAAATTTATTTGAGGCGTGCCACATGAGCTACATTTAAGCATTGTGGTAAAACACAATGTGGGTTGTTTTCCTCTCGTGTTGCTTACAATGAACACCTGTTCATCTGGCAATTACCACCAGGCTGTGTGCNCAATGTGGGTTGTTTTCCTCTCGTGTTGCTTACAATGAACACCTGTTCATCTGGCAATTACCACCAGGCTGTGTGCAGAGCTGTTGAATCACATCTTTATTTACTTCTTAGTATAAAACTTATACAAATGCATAATTACAATAGCTTTGCTTAGTCCTAATAAACGACCAACNTTATTTACTTCTTAGTATAAAACTTATACAAATGCATAATTACAATAGCTTTGCTTAGTCCTAATAAACGACCAACACGTCTCTATCTCTATCTCTCTCTATATATCTATCTCTATCTATCTCTCCTGCTCATTCCTACCAACCTCAACCTGTTACATATACACTANGTACAACCACCGTAGCCAATAGTACAACTTACAATACTTTCAGATGTAAAAATTTTAATTGATTGGAATACATGATCATGCTCATACGGAAATAACATTCAAATCACTATAACTCGAAAGTTGTAACTTCACCGAAAGAACAATACTTGATAAATGTGATGCTATTCGTATGAATGTGAGTTACACAATAAACATTTTTTTAAAGTTACACATGAAAATGGTTTGATTTTTTTATGAACTACACTACAATCAGTGAAATCAGTAGATTCCCGTAAGTAATTCAAGGAGTGGAAAGATTTTCTCAGTAGCTGGGAATATGAATGACAAAAGAACCAAGAACCTACCTTAAGCCAAGTAATATGGCGGTAATTAATGACAGTGCTTGCATTTTCCGATTAAGTGTATGCTACTTAATTTTTGTGCCATCACTAAAGTGGCCAAAGTTTGTTGCAATATGAAATATGTGCGAGTGCTTGCATTATTTGACCAAATAATATACACAATTTTCTGTTTGTGCTATTATCAAACCATTTTTTTCTTAACCAAATTTCAACAAAATTTTTGACAAAATGGAATTAAAAATTGACAAAAAAAATCATTGAAATCAGCCAAAAAAAATTGACGAAACATGTCAAAAATATTTACCACAAACGTGTGTGTATATTATGCATGCAAGTTTGGGTTTGGNTTGGTTTGGTATTTAATTGTAATCAGTTTTCATCATACCAGAGTAACTTTATTATTATTGTCCAGAGGATCGATTATCGAATGTCGAGTATTGTCGATACTTTGTTAACTTAGTAGGTAAAATTAATTCCAGGAAAATAATTGCATTTTCAAATCTACCTTTTCTTTCTCCAAAGCTCCCAGTTTCTCTTCGTTCTTTTCCAGTTGCTCATATAATGCTAACATGTTCCTTTCCATAGACTGTTTCTCCTCCGCCCACTCCAACTGCAACTGTAAACAATTAACATGTGAAGAGAAGTTTTAAAGAACACAGANGGACACAGAATCACTCTTATAAAAAAAAAATAAAAGAGTACACATAACTGGAGATGTTCCATAACAGAAATAAACAAGAGGTGCCTAATATAGCAACATTTATCAATACCTACAGGTGAAGGAAAATCATTTTAACTACACATATAGATGTGAATCAATGCTACCAACACCGCTACTGGCAACAAATTGTTACAATCTAGTAAATCCACAAATATATGCGACAGAAACAATTTGTTTTTCTGAGCGATATCAATTGCTCCTTATGAATGTGGATATGTAAAGCACGATTATAAATATGGCTTGGTGATCGCACAGCAGTATTTTGTAACATCTCACACAGAGAAGTAGATATGGTTGCAATTGCGAGCTCAATACTTTGTGATGGACCAATGAGTTGTTGCAGGATGCATGCTGTTCATATTGGCAATATAGATGACCATTAAAGAAAATAGTACGCATAACAAGTTGTAAGTTAAAACTTAATTATACTTACTTTATTTATAGTTTTAATTAATATACAATTTTTTTTTTACTTTTGGCGAATTGTCTTTAAGAGTGTGTTTAGCAATTGCAACGGAGCATGCGCCGGTGAAAGCCATTGCTCCTTGCATATCTGCTCTTTGCATTTTGCTGGTGATGTCTGAATATTTTACCAACAGTTCATTATTTTTGTAATTGCATTCACTAAATATAGTTGGTTGTGTCTTTTTGGTAAATTTTCTTGCGTGAAATGAAATAGCAGGTGTCATTGCCAACAGCGTCAAATGGCTTGGTCCACCATTTTCCGCAACTGCAATCTTAATTGCATACATGTACGACAGTCTTAACATGAGGGGCAAATGGGGCGATTTCTCAGGAGCACCTGTGATACAGGGATGCTTGTTGAAACCATAAACATTTTTGGAACTTCTCAATTTTCATAAAATTTTGCAAAGATGGCCAACTTTATTTGAGGCGTGCCACATGAGCTACATTTAAGCATTGTGGTAAACATAATGTGGGTTGTTTTCCTCTCGTGTTGCTTACAATGAACACCTGTTCATCTGGCAATTACCACCAGGCTGTGTGCAGAGCTGTTGAATCACATCTTTATTTACTTCTTAGTATAAAACTTATACAAATGCATAATTACAATAGCTTTGCTTAGTCCTAATAAACGACCAACGCGTCTCTCTCTCTATATATCTATCTCTATCTATCTCTCCTGCTCATTCCTACCAACCTCAACCTGTTACATATACACTACCACAAGAGTCCTGACAGGAAGAACAAAATAAGTTAAGCATTGGTGTCAGTTGCAGATTGCTAAGTAGTAATAAACACACGTACTGCAGCAGCAATCATCCTGAAGGCAATGTTACTTCAGTTTCACGGTAGTTGCCGGGCAACGCATTGATGACAACATGTGCAGCCTGTAATACGTGCGCGTGCGTGCGTGTGTCGAGTGAATATAAGGGTAATTGATGGTTGTTTTCAGTAGTAGTATTTTACTAAAATGAGTAATAGCAAGTTCAATGGGGCACAACATTGGAAAATAAACAAACAGAAGAGTAAAGACTTTTTTAAAAATATTTTCTGTGGTTTTGAACAGGGTGCAAAAATTGGACATATTTTTAAACCACGGACTAATCCTCAACCTTCAGCTGAGGATTCTGAGCCACTTAATGAAAGCATAGTTGGTAAGGAACTCTAGATCCTCAGTTTCCGGGATAGAAGAAAACACGACTTGTTAACGGAGCAGAACTCATCGCAATCAACTGCAGAGTAGACGTCTGTGTTTCTGAATGTGGTGACCTTACTGGAGTTCACTTCTTGTACCCATCTAAATGGCCTCTCTTAAATTAAGAGAATATAAATCTAACTGTTGGCTCAAACGACAACTGAGACTTCTGGATTTGATTTCAGAGTATGATCCTTTTAAAGGACTCATTCAGTGACTTACGGTAACCCAGGAAAAGGATACATTACAGTTACTTGTCTAAAACTTAAATTAATGAATTCATTACATATTTCTACAACATGAGCAGAATTAAATATTTGCTGAACAGAAGACCAATAAATATTACTCCATTTCTGTAGCATCTCTTGCTGATATTACTCACTGTGATCTACTTGCATTGTTTGTATGTATAGTTTCAGTGCGGCAACCTTGTAGAAACATTGTCACACTTATACCACAGGCTGGCCAGTGCTCACAGTTGGATAAGTTCTTTCAGATCATAAGCTCGACACTTCTAACTGGCTTCAGGCAATACCACCATCAATAAGTTAGAATACTAATTGTGACACCAATTCAACAGTATTGTTACATATGATGCAGAGGGGAGGGAAGGGTACATATACGCTTATCGTGCATCATTTTATTCTTAAGCCTATTGCATGAAATCAAAATTACATTTAAAAACACGTTTTGTATTACACCAGCAATTAGACTAACTTTATAAGCATAAAACAAACTCTATGCTTTCTTTTCTATTTTTGGGGTTCAAATTTGTTTTTTTTTTATATTGCGACAACAGCGATATTACGATGGCATTCTTGGGAACCACGGACACTCATTAAAAGGGGGTGTCATTATATATGGCACAACCAGTTTTTTGCACTAAAAATAAAAAAATTATCTTAGGGTACAGAAGTTTTGTTTCTTACTTGTTGCGCATGCTCTTCATTGTTTCTCAAAACCATTTCAAAGCTGTCGGACATATTTTCGAAACTTTCAGCATTTCCTTGATTTTCTGCCGCTGCGTGACCTGAAAAATATTGGTACATAAATCTGCTCAATATAATGAAAGCAATTAACCCCCCTCCCTTACAAACCCTCCATCCAACAAAGCTCAATAACAACTACTAATGGCAATGGTGGTAAAATGCCTATAACAGGACAGCAATTGTTGATAAAGATGCTGTTAGCAGTCTACATTATCAGTAACTAAAACCAATTGCTGGGCGACTACAATTTATTTTGCTTGATCCAAAAAATATTACAGGAAACAACAGGTCTATAAAGCAGTTCATTAGGGCCATCTCATTGTACAGTTAACTCTGACATCTGTCGATCACTCACGTAAAGTACTGTAAAACAGCTATGAAAAATAATTATCTTAAAATTAAACTATATAAAATATAGCATATCTTTATGAACACCATTTAATACAATTTTTCATGAGCAAGCATACCATTTACACATTTTTAAAATAAAAATTACGAAGCTAAAATAATATTGCCTTTGGGTATCTCCAACTCCGCTACGTACCTGTTTTGAAATGAACTAGGAAACTCTCATGTACTGCACAATGGACGAATATTATTTTGATCACATTAAGAGATGGCAAATGTAATGAAAACACTAGCTAAATATAACCAATCCTACAATGGACTGTTTGACTTCAACTTCTACAATCAAGTCTCCTCTGACNAAAAACACTAGCTAAATATAACCAATCCTACAATGGACTGTTTGACTTCAACTTCTACAATCAAGTCTCCTCTGACCAAACTATTACAACAGAAAAAAATTACTTTAATAAGCCGTTTCAAAGACTTGTCTGCTCTTGGTTGGCCACAATACTTTGACTCGGATCATTTGTAATGATGTTACAAAACGACTATCGCATGGAGAGTTTACCTGAGCAGTCTGCCACAGCAGAGCAATACCTCCATTACGCCACCGACGTGGCTGGAAAACTCCTGTGGTGCAGACAGCACAATCGATGCATGGGAAACCCGCTCACTCGATTGTGCAACACAAATCCACATCACACTTGAGAGTGCACAAGCATTTACAGAGAACCATCATGCCTAGCTCGTGGCATACCGCACCGATGACAAACACCAAACACTGTGCAACGCCCATCGCACTAGCCCACCTGCCGGCATCGCAACCACTCGCTGCTCAGTCCCAACGTCCCGGCTCTCGCACCACTGCCATGTCGCTGACTCTCACTACTGCCATGCCGCTGACTCGCACCTGCACTTGACTGCTCGACTCTAGTGCCCAACAGCCAGCACACTCACTGTCACAAAAACCATCCCCGCCAACCTGACAACTACAATGTCCCTAACATCGAGATACCACTGCTGTTCTACACTCACGAACAATGTCACATAACAATTGGCTCTCAAGACCTCTATGTTAAGACCCAACCACCTTTCCACCTCAGTCACTGCCCCACAGTCTATTCCACGACAGAGGAAAGTTTAAAAATAAACATTGTGAAAGGGCGGCATCTTGCTACCATTCCCTCATTAATTTTGCCTTCAGCCAGGAGCTGTATTTTATTGATTTTAATTTTACAAAGATATAATATGTAATAAGGTTATAAAAATGTGCCNCTTCAGCCAGGAGCTGTATTTTATTGATTTTAATTTTACAAAGATATAATATGTAATAAGGTTATAAAAATGTGCCTAAATGCGAGTTCAGTATTTTTTTCACTAAGATAAAATAACATAATGCGTTACACGTAACAGAAAGTTTGCTATGTGTCAGAACTGAATGAGTATAAACAATATAAGATGGCGGCAGCACTAATGTTGCTGCATATAACTGCAAGTTCCTCGTTCCATGCACTTCTGTGAGATGTCTGCGAAGCTTCGAAAGATACGAACACGAATTGAATAAAAGTATTGTATCGAATCAACATTGGAAAAAAAACGAAACAGTAAAATTTGGAGGTGATGTCTGTAAAACACCTAACTGCTTTTTAAATTACACGATCACTTCATAACACATGTATTCCACAATCTGGTCACATATAAACAATGTTAATTTTTACGAGTACCAATATATGGGTGGGAAAAACGCACGTATGGTATTGTAAATTTGTAATTATCTGTAAAAATAAATTAGTAAAGTTTTAAAAATATAATCAATAACCCATACTTCTATAGGTTTTATTTATTTAAAACAACGCCAGCCAAAAATCAAGGGCTCGTAAAATAAACAACATTGGTCGGCCCAAGGTTAGCCACCCAAGCGTAGGAAAAAATATACCTATACCTACAGACTTGAAAATATAGGAAACACTACGTAACCTGAATTTTAACATAAAAAAAGAAGCATTATTTTTGACAATTCTATCTGTAATTCGCGAATTGTACAAAATTGTGTAGTGTTTCAACAAATTGTTTTATATCACATAGTTGCTTCATACAATGAATTTTGTGTTTTTTTTTTTGCATATTCGAATACAAATGCTTGCAGAATGATCAGTAGATTTCTTCCATTTGTCATCATAAATGTAAAGTTTTACTTTCCCTCACGTGTTTACGGCCATAGATAACATGAGCGCACGTGATGATGCATCACTTTAAGAGAACATTTCACTGCACAGCCCTGCAAAAGTTTAGCTGTATTTTTATACTCTCTGTAAATGTGTGTGGTAAAAAATAACATTTTGAACTACAAAAAAATTTGTTGTTTAACGTTTAGATAGTTCAAAAACATAAAGGTAGATTAATCAAATTTTTTTTTCTGTTTGTACAAGGTACTTATTGTTTTTTTTTAAACAGTGCATTTATAATTGTGTATAAATTGTTTTGTTTTAGTCTCTGAATGAAACACTATGCCCTTGCCAGTGCATTGTGACCGTTGTACCAGGTGTCATATGTCATCATATTTTCCAACATATTTTTAATTTTCTTCAGTGTTCAAAACTCTTATGCTAAATTTACTGTTTGTTTAATAACCCTAAATCTTTAATACACAATAAGATACTGTAATTTATCAAGACTTGCCACACAAGATTAAAACATCTCTAAGCTTTTGTCACATTATTATTTATGGGGAACAACAAAATGATTTTTGCATGCAGGCACAACATTTTGGAGGTAATATTTTACTTTATTTTGATATTGTGATAACCAGTAGTCAACCCACCACCTCTAAAAAAAAAAAATCATTCAAATTTCATTTTATTTGCATAACTTGCAGGAAACAGGAGTAAAATTTTTGAAAACTATATATTGAAATGCTATATTAATTAAATGATAAAGGAAGTGGTTTAAAAAAATTTTATTCAATAAAAATCAGAAATTTGTGAATAATTTTTAATTTTGATTCAAGCTGTAAACATTGATTCACAGATGCCTATTTGTACGACCTATTTCCAAGTTGGCAACTGTATTGTTTTGACTTCATTGCAGAAGGTCTTTATCTGCTGCACTCATGAATGCACTTCAGTATGTTGAGGTTAAAAAAATTCATTCTTATTATGAATGTTTTGACAGGACCAAATTTGTATTTTGTGGTACGGAGTACTTAAGTCGACTCTCGATTCTACGACCCTTCACGGTTCCAGAGAAAAGGGTAATTTCAGGGGTTATTAAAGGAAAATTGTTTTATGGTTTCCCAAAAAAACCGTAATGTCGAGAGTTGCTATTCCAGAGGTCTTAAAATTGAGAGTTGACTGTATATGGAATATTTAGTAAGGGAGGATTTACTGTAAATAGTTATCTACTAACACTAGGGGCCACGGAGGTGTAGTGGTTGGACTGCTTGCCTCACACCTACACGTGAACCGGGTTTATTCCTGGTGTGGTGGCTTCCAGATTTTTCGCATGTGGGAATTGTACCGGTCGGCAGGTTCTCTCTGGGATCTCCAATTCCAGCACTGCTACATACTTCCCTCAGTTCACAGACATCGCCTCTCAAGAACTCTTATGTAAATAAGGGCAGTTACTTCAAAAAGCCAGTTATTGGAAAACTGTATAGTGGTTCCCCAAAAAGGTTTATTTCGAGAGGGTCGCTGTCCCAGGTGTCTTAAGAATCGAGAGTTGACATTAAAAAGAACGATTTTCTAAATATATCTGCAAACTACTGCTAAGCTATTTCTATTTTCATGCTACTGCTATGTTAATAAGTCTCAAATTGTACCCACAATACACTGCATCTGACTTGAGACTACAAACTGAACTAATACTGTACTGCTATACTGCATGCAAAGAATGAAATATATCAACATTATGAGTAGCAATTAAAAACAAACATTTTTGCAAAATTGATAAAACCATTAAGTTATAGTGTTATGTGTACGGAAACATCATAGCTTTACAAACCTTTGAAAGCATCTTCTAACTGAGCATTTCGAAGTTTCAAAACTTGATTTTCCAGCTCNCTAAATGCGAGTTCAGTATTTTTTTCACTAAGATAAAATAACATAATGCGTTACACGTAACAGAAAGTTTGCTATGCGTCAGAACTGACTGTGTATAAACAATATAAGATGGCGGCAGCACTAATGTTGCTGCATATAACTGCAAGTTCCTCGTTCCATGCACTTCTGTGAGATGTCTTGCGAAGCTTCGAAAGATACGAATACGAATTGAATAAAAGTATTGTATCGAATCGAATCAACATTGAAAAAAAAACGAAACAGTAAAATTTGGAGGTGATGTCTGTAAAACACCTAACTGCTTTTTAAATTACACGATCACTTCATAACACATGTATTCCACAATCTGGTCACATATAAACAATGTTAATTTTTACGAGTACCAATATATGGGTGGGAAAAACGCACGTATGGTATTGTAAATTTGTAATTATCTGTGAAAATAAATTAGTAAAGTTTTAAAAATATAATCAATAACCCATACTTCTATAGGTTTTATTTATTTAAAACAACGCCAGCCAAAAATCAAGGGCTCGTAAAATAAACAACATTGGTCGGCCCAAGGTTAGCCACCCAAGCGTAGGAAAAAATATACCTATACCTACAGACTTGAAAATATAGGAAACACTACGTAACCTGAATTTTAACATAAAAAAAGAAGCATTATTTTTGACAATTCTATCTGTAATTCGCGAATTGTACAAAATTGTGTAGTGTTTCAACAAATTGTTTTATATCACATAGTTGCTTCATACAACGGATTTTGTGTTTTTTTTTTGCATATTCGAATACAAATGCTTGCAGAATGATCAGTAGATTTCTTCCATTTGTCATTATAAATGTAAAGTTTTACTTTCCCTCACGTGTTTATGGCCATAGATAACATGAGCGCACGTGATGATGCATCACTTTAAGAGAACATTTCACTGCACAGCCCTGCAAAAGTTTAGCTGTATTTTTATACTCTCTGTAAATGTGTGTGGTAAAAAATAACATTTTGAACTACCAAAAAATTTGTTGTTTAACGTTTAGATAGTTCAAAAACATAAAGGTAGATTAATCAAATTTTTTTTTCTGTTTGTACAAGGTACTTATTGNAACTACAAAAAAATTTGTTGTTTAACGTTTAGATAGTTCAAAAACATAAAGGTAGATTAATCAAATTTTTTTTTCTGTTTGTACAAGGTACTTATTGTTTTTTTTAAACAGTGCATTTATAATTGTGTATAAATTGTTTTGTTTTAGTCTCTGAATGAAACACTATGCCCTTGCCAGTGCATTGTGACCGTCGTACCAGGTGTCAATGTCATCATATTTTCCAACATATTTTTAATTTTCTTTAGTGTTCAAAACTCTTATGCTAAATTTACTGTTTGTTTAATAACCCTAAATCTTTAATACACAATAAGATACTGTAATTTATCAAGACTTGCTACACAAGATTAAAACATCTCTAAGCTTTTGTCACATTATTATTTATGGGGAACAACAAAATGATTTTTGCATGCAGGCACAACATTTTGGAGGTAATATTTTACTTTATTTTGATATTGTGATAACCAGTAGTCAACCCACCACCTCTAAAAAAAAAAAATCATTCAAATTTCATTTTATTTGCATAACTTGCAGGAAACAGGAGTAAAATTTTTGAAAACTATATATTGAAATGCTATATTAATTAAATGATAAAGGAAGTGGTTTAAAAAAATTTTATTCAATAAAAATCAGAAATTTGTGAATAATTTTTAATTTTGATTCAAGCTGTAAACATTGATTCACAGATGCCTATTTGTACGACCTATTTCCAAGTTGGCAACTGTATTGGTTTGACTTCATTGCAGAAGGTCTTTATCTGCTGCACTCATGAATGCACTTCAGTATGTTGAGGTTAAAAAAATTCATTCTTATTATGAATGTTTTGACAGGACCAAATTTGTATTTTGTGGTACAGAGTACTTAAGTCGACTCTCGATTTTACGACCCTTCACGGTTCCAGAGAAAAGGGTCATTTCAGGGGTTATTAAAGGAAAATTGTTTTATGGTTTCCCAAAAAAACCGTAATGTCGAGAGTTGCTATTCCAGAGGTCTTAAAATTGAGAGTTGACTGTATATGGAATATTTAGTAAGGGAGGATTTACTGTAAATAGTTATCCACTAACACTAGGGGCCACGGAGGTGTAGTGGTTGGACTGCTTGCCTCACACCTACACGTGAACCGGGTTTATTCCTGGTGTGGTGGCTTCCAGATTTTTCGCATGTGGGAATTGTACCGGTCGGCAGGTTCTCTCTGGGATCTCCAATTCCAGCACTGCTACATACTTCCCTCAGTTCACAGACATCGCCTCTCAAGAACTCTTATGTAAATAAGGGCAGTTACTTCAAAAAGCCAGTTATTGGAAAACTGTATAGTGGTTCCCCAAAAAGGTTTATTTCGAGAGGGTCGCTGTCCCAGGTGTCTTAAGAATCAAGAGTTGACATCAAAAAGAACGATTTTCTAAATATATCTGCAAACTACTGCTAAGCTATTTCTATTTTCATGCTACTGCTACGTTAATAAGTCTCAAATTGTACCCACAATACACTGCATCTGACTTGAGACTACAAACTGAACTAATACTGTACCGCTATACTGCATGCAAAGAATGAAATATATCAACATTATGAGTAGCAATTAAAAACAAACATTTTTGCAAAATTGATAAAACCATTAAGTTAGTGTTATGTGTACGGAAACATAATAGCTTTACAAACCTTTGAAAGCATCTTCTAACTGAGCATTTCGAAGTTTCAAAACTTGATTTTCCAGCTCCAANAATAGCTTTACAAACCTTTGAAAGCATCTTCTAACTGAGCATTTCGAAGTTTCAAAACTTGATTTTCCAGCTCCAATGCATTCAAGGCACCTAAAACAAAAGCAACTTAACACTGCAAAGTTCGATGCAGGAATGCCACTGATCTATGAACAAAAACCCTTAATCCAGCTCCAAAAAATTTGTATTAAAATAAGAATAAATAACGATAAAAGTTATTATGGCTATAAAATATTGAGCATTATGAGCATGCTTACTATAATTCAATGCTACAATATAAATAGCAACCAAACACCACAGCAACCAATTATCGTACAAAGGTCATGTCTTATTAGATTTTGTGGCAAAAAAATTTGGTAAATTCAACTTTTGTTACAAAGTATCTTGCACAATAGGCGTAGACTTTGTTTGAAACTAAAATTGCAAATTTTACGTAAGTGATCCAAATCAAATCAAAATTTAATTCTCCAAATTAATTTTTAAATCTGCAACATAAGACATTAAAAAACCGGTCATAAGACCTGCTTATGAAGTCACTTAAGTTCCTAATGTATACACTTCAAAGGACTTACTGGTTTTGCTTAAGTCACATAATACATACTTACAGAGTCTTCGGTAGTACAATTTTTTGTTCATGGCAATATTTCCGTGGAATAGCATCTAATTTACATGAATTCCAAACGTGATGCAATGGTAACCTTATCACATGGGCAGGTTATCTAACTACACCTACTTTTCTCGTACACAAAATTTTAAATATTTTACGCCAGGAAAAGTAGCAAAGAAAGTGATTTTTCTTGTGCTGTGCAACCTTCCTCGCCTTTCGGAATCTTAAAATGTCGCCAATACACAACTTGGGAGAATGAACGCATATTTTGGACAATAAACACATGTCACGTAAATAGCCAAACATTTGGACTAATCAGAATAAACATTAGTATGCAGCTGCATTCTTAACACATATTTTTTTTTGCGAACGTATATTTATAGGTTATANCATCAGAATAAACATTAGTATGCAGCTGCATTCTTAACACATATTTTTTTTTGCGAACGTATATTTATAGGTTATATACAACACATTTCTAAACTAGTAGATTATAAATTGATACTCGACATGCACGATGCCACACGTGCGGATACACATACCATAATTTTTATTTAAGCAGAACCTGCAACACACGTTCGCATGATTACTATTTTTTTTCTCGCTGCGTGGAGACTGATATTTTGCTCCTACTGGCAAGATACAAAACCAAACATTTTTAAATAGGTAATGATTTGCAATATTGTGGAACATAAATAAACCAATCTTGTAGATTTTTTTTCAGTTTTGGCAAACTGTAATTCTCAACTTTTTCAAAGAGGCCAGTTATTTTCCTGTACGCATGTTACCAACTGCTCAAAGTTGACAGATCTCGATTATAGTGTAGTTCAAATTATTACAGCTTGGGTGTTTATGGTAGGTTGGAAATTCCTACGCAGGCATCCAAATTGCAAATATATGACCCCAGCTTTTCATTTGTAAACAAGCATCTGTGCATTAAGTTTTGATGATCTATAATTCCATAAAAATTGATAAAATCTGTAAAAACAGCAGCACTGGGTCAATGTAAGGCAGACTGACTTGTACCCTCTTTGTAACATCTGAAAATTTAATTTTTGTTTACGCTGACATCCACAAAAACAGGGATACAAATATAGAAAATAACAATGTGAAAAGTCTTCTCTTGGCACATTTGTAATGTACCTTTGCATTTTAAGAAACCAGATACCACTGGCACCCCAAGTGGTGACTGAAACCTGATATACTGTGTACCATATAAGGCCACATTCTTGACAGTTGACAATCGCCGCGCCTTTTCGTTTATGTATCCATTCGCCATCAACTATAGGCTTTGATGCGGCGAGTCAGCACGTCCAGGAGGTGCTGCTACGTGTGGCAATTGGTGAACTACTTGGGCGGCGTGGCGCTGCATTCGTAAACGGAGCTTGGTGGACGTGTGCAGGGTCGTTCGTAAACGCGGTACACGAAATATATGTTACTTTAAAACTTATACAGAGCTCGCGGGAAAATAAAACCATTTGTATATGCGCGTAGTTCGGGATATGGATAACAGATAGCGTGGAAGGGCGTGTTGTAACAGATGGCACGCCTGTACCTCACAAGATGGCANGTACACGAAATATATGTTACTTTAAAAATTATACAGAGCTCGCGGGAAAATAAAACCATTTGTATATGCGCGTAGTTCGGGATATGGATAACAGATAGCGTGGAAGGGCGTGTTGTAACAGATGGCACACCTGTACCTCACAAGATGGCAGCACATTGTTGGAGAGTTGGGAAACGTGAAAAAGGTTTCGATGTTTAGTTACATTTGGATACGGATTGTTTTATTGTGCATTTCATTTTGAACACCTATACATTACTACTTTATCAAGAAGTTTGGTTTGCAACATTAAAAACCGCTGTTTTATGACCACGTAAAATATAATGTATTAATTATAATTAACCTTGGACCTCTTTGTTATCGCGTGTATTTTCGGCTGGTCTAATGTGTGTCTGCAGTGCACTCAGAATAGCCAACGTCACCTTTTGTTCGTTCGTGCATCAGCTGATACAGGATTTTGTAAATGGCACGTTGTTAGTTTTGAATACATGAAGTTGCCACTCACTGACTTGTCAGAATGTGGCCTACTTATATGAAATGAACTATACCAACGACAACTCGGGTGGCGACTGCCCAGTTAACAAGGTACAAACTTCCTCGCTGCCACTTAACCGGACAGCAAGTAAGTGTGGCAGCTACAAACCAATGGAATGAGCACATCACACTTAACTGCAAAACATGCTATGAATGTTGCACATCAAAACCCAAACACACCACTTTCATGGGACTTAGAGCAAAGGTAACAAAAATAAATCCAATAAAAGAAATCACGCAGCATGATGGAGCAACTAGTACCATGTATAATCTCTTGTTCCTCCGGGTCACCCAGCTTTCGAATGATGATGTTCACATCGTCCGAGAGCTGCTTGCCATCTTCTTGCAGCTTCTTCACTGCTAGTTCTGCATCTTTACTCTGAAACATCGAGAACAAAGCCATATAATGAAATTTACTTTCGACACTAATCCTGTTGCTGAACTGGTGTTCAAATAATTAGTGTCAGTTTGCACAACTTAACCACTTCTGAATATGCTATATCGAAGCTGTTGGAAAAGATGGAAAATAAATCTTTGCTTACATTTAGGCCTCAAATTCCTGGGATATATAAACTACNTCGAAGCTGTTGGAAAAGATGGAAAATAAATCTTTGCTTACATTTAGGCCTCAAATTCCTGGGATATATAAACTACGAGGGTTGCTCGCAAAACAACATCAAAAAAATTACCATACAGATTTAAGAAAGATTGCAAACTAGTTTCGGGANAACGAGGGTTGCTCGCAAAACAACATCAAAAAAATTACCATACAGATTTAAGAAAGATTGCAAACTAGTTTCGGGAAAACACTCTTGAAGTTTTTGAAAGTTGCTTGGGTCTAGAAGCTCTAGAAACTACATAGATTCTAAACTGGAAATTCTGTTGTGTATTTGCTGAATAACTGTATCAATAATTTCATAATACAGATGCCTACAAAATGTTTAAGCTCACTGTACTTAAAACGTTTCCTGTTCAACTCTTGTGCTTCAGCTTCTGGCTTGGCATTTGTTTGCTCCCGAAAAGTATAAAAACAGATTTTGTTTTGTTTGCAATAGGTTGTAGTGCAGTACCCATTATCGTGTAGTTTAGTTTAAAGAATACTGTACGAAACATCTGTACTATACCCATAACAGCAGTGCCATCATAGATTTGAGCTACCAGCGTTTTCTTGCAGCTGTAATCAGCCTCTAATTTACCGAAACGTCGTAAATAGCCTCAGCAGAGCGATTGTCAGAGACATAATAAAAACCTATAAACCTTTCTTGAACTCTACAATCCTCCCCAGTGTACCGAAATATGCAGTAAAGTTGGACCTGATTGCTTATATCTGTTGTTTCATCAAGGCCATTACAAACAAATGTAACGGTTTCAATTTCATTTCTTATGCGTTTGGTGACAACAATGGATACACTAGAAATCATATAAATTTGCTAAGTGGCCAATGCTAATTTTGCTTGCAAATGAGTCTTGGGACAAACAATGCTTCTTTAAAGTTTTGAGCAAATTATTATTTTTTATCGCTCGCAACCACCCCTGTGCGTAACAAGCCACCGGCGCATGGTCAGCTGCTGTGCCTTCAGCGGGCCTCGGCTGATCGTTACCGAAGTACAGTAGTCTCCCGAAGGCATACGATCCATGGGGGATTATTTGCCACGCACGACGCGGCCTCGGCGAGTACTGGTTGTCTACTGCTAGCCGGCGAGAGGCACACTTTGTATTTGTCGCTGCGTGCCTATCCCCACTCCTCGCCCCAAATAAGGGCATGGCATGGGCCGGCATTTTCAAAGAAAGAGAATAATTGAGCCTACCTATTAGTAAGTGTTGTTGATTTGCAGTTACATAAACTATTCATTTAATACAACANAAAGAGAATAATTGAGCCTACCTATTAGTAAGTGTTGTTGATTTGCAGTTACATAAACTATTCATTTAATACAACACCCATGTTGAGTGTCGTGTTTGCTTCATGCGTAGACAATAAGAAATTGATTAATTTTACATATCAGTAGTATTCGTAAAATTGACTGTCCAAGTTTTAGTATTTGTACAAGTGTTATATACGTCGTCTTGTTTAGATAGTATGTATGAACAACAGATACATTTATTGTTTTGTATTATGACGGATATTGCACCCCTAAGCTATTACGTTCTTTTTTATAGAAGTTTCACCACACGCCACTGAGAGGCCACCATGAATATTTCATACAGCAATAAATCAACAATCATTAAATCCTAGCAAGGTTGTTTACATTAATTGTATGTTATTGAATAACTCAAAAACCTGAACAAAAAACCAGAGTTATAAAGAAAACCATTGACACACACACATTTATTTACACTGTAGCATTTATGGAAATAGACCATATTTCTCCATTCTTATTGTTTGCAGCGGAAGAAATAGGCATGTAAAGGTTACATTATCGCCATTGTGCACTACCAAAACAAAAACTTCGTTGTATTGCTTTTATTCACATACCACACGGTCCTGTATAACAAACACGCAGAACTCTTTACTTAATTCTGGGGAATTTATAGTGCTTTTATTTCTGCAAACACATTCAAAAGTTTACAATTTCGGTACATTGACATGAGACAGCGATACAATGGACATGAACAACACGNTGAGACAGCGATACAATGGACGTGAACAACACGAATGCTAGAGTTTTAGGGAGTTTTATAACACAGTACAACATAAATCATACAAAACTGACTGTGAATGTAACAATGCGCATTACACGACCAAGTGTACGCTTTTCAGGTTGTCCNCGAATGCTCGAGTTTTAGGGAGTTTTATAACACAGTACAACATAAATCATACAAAACTGACTGTGAATGTAACAATGTGCATTACACGACCAAGTGTACGCTTTTCAGGTTGTCCTTTCATCCTCAATGTTACAACTTTTTATAATGTTTCTTATGAAATATGTAGTGATTAAACAAATTCCAATTAGGTTTGATTGCAACAGTTACAAAATATAACATTCACAGTCTAATAAAAAACAATTATTTTTTCCTATTAATATTTATTTGGTGAAAATATTTCCTTAATAAAATGCTAAAACTTTAATGGCAAAATCAGTTAATTTTATTTACCATTACTGTGGGTTCTAGTTATTAATCAATAGTAAATGTTGCGCAACTTTGTGTTTGTTTCTGACCAAAGGAAAACACAACCAATGGCGTAATCAAGAGAAATTGCTAAGCGATTAAGTGCATCTCGACCTGTTAAGCTCACCTTCTTCGTCATCTGAATGATAAGGTTGACTATGTCCTGTCTGTTACACAAGAACTGTGACTTGTCGCTGGGTTCGTGTAGCAGCAGTTGCAGTGTGTGTTCCACCTCCTCTCGCAGCTCGCTCGTGTTCGCCTACAACACAACACACCTTTCTCCTGCTTCTTAAACCTCAACATCACTCCAATACTGGTGTGTAGAACCAAACCTGAGTGACAATTCACACACAAACTGCTACAATTCAAACATAAAATGGTTCAGTAATATTTTGTGGAAGAAGTTTTCCCTTCACTCACTCACATTTACCTTGACACAAACTGTAAATTCAAATATCCTTCCAGAATAGCCAGTTTTATTGGGAACACTAAAGAAAAATATCAATTAATGTAACAAGATTTTTGACAGTGTTTCAATATGGCATAAGACATAATGCAGTTTGTCTATAAAAAAAATACAAAATGCAAAAAAAAAATTAAATTAAATTTGTAATTAATTGTTACTTATTTTTAATGTACTGTATAAGCCACAAACCAGTTGCCACATAAATGACTGTATTGATTGTGAAATCTACACGAAGTTCACCTCAACACCAATCAACAGTATGTAAAAAAAAAACCAGTTCTGGAACAAAGCTGACAAATGTTGTAACAGAATTCAAAAACCACTACAATTCAAAACAATTCTACACCATCATCTGAACTGAAGAGTGCGCAGCGCTACGCTGATGACAAACATCAGCACATTCTACGCATTTCCCATCCAGTTATTACACGTTTGCATAAACAAGCAGATCACAAAGATCGTTGCATGAAATCTGTGATAGAACCAAAATTCAATCAATGCAATATCCAATAAATAATACAAATAAATAATTTTATCAAATTTAGCTGGGACAACCGAAAAGTAATGGTGAATATGGTTTATCGGTACATGCGTCTTCGATATATCGAGAGTCGACTTTGTAGCTAATTTTCAGCGAGCATTACGATGTATTATTTCAGTTTTCTGGGCAAGAAAGCTGCCACTTTTCAAACATTTTCAAGAGAATAAGCTATGGATCTAAACAACTTATGTCTTTTGCAGTAGTAAAACATTCTACAGAAAAAGTAATATTTTTCTCCTTATATATGTGTGAGTAGCTTCGCGACATGTTTTTATGTAGCTAGGATGAGTTTAACATCACCTCGAAGTCAGTAAGTACAGACAAACATGGTGGAAGGATACTGATGCTATGCACGGAGCGTTTTGCAAGTTATGCGCAGGTGAGGGTGCGACGAGGACGGCATGAGTCACCACTTCTATTCACGTGTTTGTAAGTCACGTACTGTATCACCAGATGCGCGCTTCAGACGTCTTCCAGAAGCTTTAATGGTCTTTCTTTGCTTTACAGTTGTGACCTACCAATTGATGGCAGCCGCACAACCTCTAGTATGTTATTGCTGCGTATTAACAAACATATTATTAAATAACCTTTAATTGGGACTGCTGACATTTTGAACCACCCCCCACACTTCCCCAACCACAACCTATATTTTTTCATTATTCACACAACACATAATTTAATAAAAAATATATACTTTTAGTTTATATACATATTGTGATTTTTTTGTAAAGATACATTTATTTTTCATTTAGTTCCCCTGAAAGATGATTTATTAATGCAAAAATTGCTATATGATTTTTCTGACAAATTTTTGTTGATAGCAACTTTTTAACGGTGTGCCAAATTTACCCAACTTGTTCCAAAAATCAGCAATTTACAGACTACATATCATTGAATTACGTACTATTTTTGACACTACCGAGGCATTCAATTTGCACATTATTGTCACTAATCGCACAGAATTATTAATTTGATCAATACACTGAAAACTCATTAAGTACCATTAACAGTATCCACAAAATGCAGTGTGTGCTTGCAGTTAAAATTACAATAAAAAAAAGTACAATTTTACACTTGCAAAAATGCACATCCTTTCTGCAATTCACCTGGCTGTTGGAGATCTGGTCCAGCAGCTGCTGTTGAAGCTTCTGCAGCTCGCCATCGAGCTCCTTCACCTTGCTCTCTGCATCTGTCACACAACACACTCTCACAACTATGCAAGCCGTCAAACAACACCGACTATATTTATAAATATTTTGTAGCATATAGCAAATAACAAAAATATTCCCCTTTGATTCCGAGCAATACCATTTAAAAATAAGCAGCAAGTTCCCGTTCACCCTGTGGAAATAGCAATATTCTGCGTAACGATACAGTAAAAAGTGTTAAAAATCAACCATTTTCCTGCAAGCATTAACGATGACACTCGGAACTTGAAATAAACAAATTTTTTTTGATTAAACAACATTACTCTGTAAGAGCTGCCGACGCACTATTTTTTTTTCTAGAACACTTACTTCTGTAGCAAGTTACACAGCGCTCGAGCTCGTTGCTTATGCATTAGAGGACAAAAGGTGTTGAATAGGTCCTTACAGGATAGCAGTTTATTCAAAGGATGCACGTCTATTGAAATAAATTAATATAAACCTGTCAATTTCCCCTCAAGAAGTCACTGAAAATGAAATATATGCTTGGCAATACAAGTCGCTCGATGTTCTAACAATGTTCGACGACAAGGGGAGGCCAAGTATATGCTTCTGGGCGTATTTTATTTGCGAAGATTCCTTCCATCGAGTGCAATTGATATTTTGGTTTAAAATCATGTTGATATTACACCAGATACGATTAAACTATAACTTTATAGGGAAAAACAAACTTAACATAAAAAAAACATCTTTGCAACAAATAATTCCTGGCTAAAATTAATTGCGTAACATTTTTAGGCTAAACCATTTGCTTTGAAATACTAGTGATGATGGGTGCAACTATTTTGAGCGATGGATAATCATGATAAAATTTCTGTGATCAGATTATCATCGCATACGCCTCGCCTGGCTGTGATGACTATGTTGGATGTCGGACCTGGCGTTTGATAGGATAACTGTGCATCAAACTGAGATCACGTGAACAGTATTATTATATGTTCCGTGTACTTCCATCAATTGCTTTCTCTCGTGGCATTAAAGGAGAGCAAGCAAGCCTGTTCAGCAAAGAAAAGGATGGAGATGCAGTTTTTATTGCTATATAACAGGATTCCTCTCTTGAAGGCATGTAAGGAGAGAAAGAACTGTGCATGGCTGAGAGGGAAATGGTAAGACGAGAGAAAGCGAGGATGTAAGGACACCATGCTGATTGCTAGGGAACTGTTCCCCCCCTCTCGTCAGACGTGTTGGGGGGAGGGGAGGGGAGGGTACATGCCAGTCTCGCACACGACACCATCATCTGAACTGGATACCGTGCTAGCGCACCACAGTCATTATAAATTATGACACGTCCAATATATTTCACACCCAGTTATTAGACGTTTGCATAAACAACCAGCTTAAAAACTATTGCTGTGGGAAATTGATAGAACGGAAAGATATTTTTATTGATACAATATCCGATAAAAGTAAGTAATTTTATCATTATTCATTTAGGAATTTTGCAGAGAGCACTGAAAATTAACTGTGGATACGGTTTACTGGTACATGCATTTTTGATGCATAGAGAGCCCACAGCACTGCTTGTGTTTACTCCCAAGTAGGGTAACAGACCAAGATGAAGACGGCGAGGGAATGCCCGCCAGCCACACTGGCGTAACGTATCCACGCCATCCTGAGGACTTATACTTTACGCACGAGTCGACTGTGACTAACTAATGCCGCGGACATTTAATCTATTTTGCTCTCAGGTGGTGGGCACGTGATCTGGCGGCCACCTCGACAACCCTGAAGGAGAACAAAGTATTAATTTATTTCTTTAATTATTTTTAAATTTAGAACTTATGTGTTAACATTTACGCAGGTAATAACAATTACTAATACAGTCAACTCTCATTTCTATGACCCTGGAAAAAGCATTCCTATCGAAATAACACCCTCTTTTTTTTTTTTGGAACTATGAAAAAAATTTAATTAAAAATATTTTCTTAGTAAGAAATAACAACGCTCGGTAATNCTTTTTTTTTTTTGGAACTATGAAAAAAATTTAATTAAAAATATTTTCTTAGTAAGAAATAACAACGCTCGGTAATTTTCTAGATTAGGGGCTTTTCTGAAAATAATAAAAAAAACTCCAGAAAGTGGTATATTTCGACTCTNAATCAATATAACAACTTCCCAAATGATGGAATAAGCACGAATACTATATCAACCCAAGGGCACAGTGGCAAATCACGTTTAAAATAAATAAGCACATGTAATATTATAAACATTTTAATGCAAATCAAATGTTACTTTGATGCCAGGACTTCCCTAGCGATGATAGATATTTAATTATTTACCACTACTCAGCAAGGTACTCAAAGGACTGAATAAATCACACACAGTTTGTGTTTGTCGTCAAATCAATATAACAACTTCCCAAATGATGGAATAAGCACGAATACTATATCAACCCAAGGGCACAGTGGCAAATCACGTTTAAAATAAATAAGCACATGTAATATTATAAACATTTTAATGCAAATCAAATGTTACTTTGATGCCAGGACTTCCCTAGCGATGATAGATATTTAATTATTTACCACTACTCAGCAAGGTACTCAAAGGACTGAATAAATCACACACAGTTTGTGTTTGTCGTCAAATCAATATAACAACTTCCCAAATGATGGAATAAGCACGAATACTATATCAACCCAAGGGCACAGTGGCAAATCACGTTTAAAATAAATAAGCACATGTAATATTATAAACATTTTAATGCAAATCAAATGTTACTTTGATGCCAGGACTTCCCTAGCGATGATAGATATTTAATTATTTACCACTACTCAGCAAGGTACTCAAAGGACTGAATAAATCACACACAGTTTGTGTTTGTCGTCAAATCAATATAACAACTTCCCAAATGATGGAATAAGCACGAATACTATATCAACCCAAGGGCACAGTGGCAAATCACGTTTAAAATAAATAAGCACATGTAATATTATAAACATTTTAATGCAAATCAAATGTTACTTTGATGCCAGGACTTCCCTAGCGATGATAGATATTTAATTATTTACCACTACTCAGCAAGGTACTCAAAGGACTGAATAAATCACACACAGTTTGTGTTTGTCGTCAAATCAATATAACAACTTCCCAAATGATGGAATAAGCACGAATACTATATCAACCCAAGGGCACAGTGGCAAATCACGTTTAAAATAAATAAGCACATGTAATATTATAAACATTTTAATGCAAATCAAATGTTACTTTGATGCCAGGACTTCCCTAGCGATGATAGATATTTAATTATTTACCACTACTCAGCAAGGTACTCAAAGGACTGAATAAATCACACACAGTTTGTGTTTGTCGTCAAATCAATATAACAACTTCCCAAATGATGGAATAAGCACGAATACTATATCTTCTAGTTACATTGGCTGGCTAAATATCAAAAAACAACGTACCTCATCCAGAAGTTGCTGCAAGCACAGCAGCTCTCCACGCACGTTGTCGGCGGACGTGGCCCCACCTGCAACACAACGGTGACTGTACCTGTACTACGCTATCCACTCACGGCAGTGTATCAAAATACAATACTTGGTAGACAAAAATGTGGCCAACAGATGGAAGCATTGGCATGCACAACACGACCAGTCACTACGAACAGAGCAGCTACTTTGCCTCACCTGCTGCATGCGCCAGCCTCCGTAACCACCACCAGGAAATAACAAACGCTGAAAAAATATTTATCTTCAGTTGTCCTTTTACGAGGGTGGTGGAGCGAGGACACGACAGGGGGANTGAAAAAATATTTATCTTCAGTTGTCCTTTTACGAGGGTGGTGGAGCGAGGACACGACAGGGGGAACTAAGTGGGGGAGATGCACAACACGCTATAGCAGCATATGTCAAGGCAGTCTCATATCTACGGCTTCTGTCATTTGAGGTAACGGAGCAATAAGGACGAGACTGCAGCGTACACCAGGAGAGCCGTCGTCACTACACACAAGGCTCTGAACTGGCGTGCCGTGTTTATACAGTAACCGTATAATTTTATTGGTGGAAAGTATGTAGCAAGGTCCAATGCAGGCTTCAATCATAGTTTTAAGCATGCTGCAANCCGTATAATTTTATTGGTGGAAAGTATGTAGCAAGGTCCAATGCAGGCTTCAATCATAGTTTTAAGCATGCTGCAACACATTTCACAAAGGGCTGCCTTAAGTGCAACATTCACGTAGGGTTCCTCGTGATGCCTACACTAGTCCTGTTCCANTACATTTCACAAAGGGCTGCCTTAAGTGCAACATTCACGTAGGGTTCCTCGTGATGCCTACACTAGTCCTGTTCCATGTATAGGCTGTTCATGGTAAAGTGAGCACTTCTGAGGACCTATTACTTTATCCTTTCAGCCATTTCTTATCCTTCAACCACTTTTAAAAATAAATATTGGCGTGTAAGTAATAAACAGTGTGTATACTCGACCGCACTCAGAAGTTAATGTCTAAGGCTAAAATAAAATGTGTTTATTGACTGTTGTTCCAAATGAAATCGCTTTCAAAAGTGCTCTGTTTACCGTGAATAGCCTACANATAAAATGTGTTTATTGACTGTTGTTCCAAATGAAATCGCTTTCAAAAGTGCTCTGTTTACCGTGAATAGCCTACATCACATCCTCTGAAATGACTTGGAGAAACAAATGAGCCACTTAGCACGACACGTGCTCAGGTGTGTGGAGTGTGATGTGTAGATCAGCTCTGGTGGATCTATTAATGCGAGGCGAGACAATACAATAAGCAACACAAGGCAAGCCACACTGATTGGTCTGGTTACAGCAGTTTCCCCAATTCGTTCTGACTCAAAGCATATTGTTTCACAGTTTAGAATATTGAGGTACAATTGGTGGATCACAAATCCTAGCAGAAAGTATACAAACCACTGGAGNTTGTTTCACAGTTTAGAATATTGAGGTACAATTGGTGGATCACAAATCCTAGCAGAAAGTATACAAACCACTGGAGTGGTTACAGAGCCGTGATCACTCCCGAACCTAGAAGAGCATATTTGGAACAACACCCGTCTGCAGTTTAGCTTAAACTTAACTAGAACAGAATAGTTGAAAGAGTACTATGTAATTTATTGAAACTTTAATTGTTCATAAAATGAAGCAAAAATATTAACTTTTTGTTTAATAAAGAGAATATAAAGTCAATGACAATGTTGGGAAAATGGAACAAGTAATTTTCCCTGCTCATGTGTCCCTGCCATGGTATTTTACCAAAGCAGTTCATCTTCTGGTGCTGTGCGCAATTATGATAGTTCTTATTTAAGGTTTGAATTTAAATATACAGTAAACTCCAGATTTACAGGGGCCAGCTTAAGCAGGTTACAGCTTAACCATGGCGCCACCAGTTCTACATCAAATATTGAACAGCTGCCACCAGTCGCGTGCTGTTGCTATTAATAACCAATGTGCANGGCGCCACCAGTTCTACATCAAATATTGAACAGCTGCCACCAGTCGCGTGCTGTTGCTATTAATAACCAATGTGCAGGCTGTTAATTACCAGGCTGCAGTCAAGTGATGGGGTACTGATTTATTTCAATATTAAAAGTGTTCGGGTACTATATTAACACATGTTTTTAACAGTGAANGGCGCCACCAGTTCTACATCAAATATTGAACAGCTGCCACCAGTCGCGTGCTGTTGCTATTAATAACCAATGTGCACGCCGTTAATTACCAGGCTGCAGTGAAGTGATGGGGTACTGATTTATTTCAATATTAAAAGTGTTCGGGTACTATATTAACACATGTTTTTAACAGTGAATATATGTAAAACATGGAAGAATTAGGAATTCGAAAATTGTTAAGACAGTACATTTTCATTCATAAAAATAAAGTATTTCACGATTAAAACTAGCATATGCTCGTCAAAAAGGCGAGATTGTGTAGTTTACAGTAGTTCGTACATGCAGAGGCTATTTATAAATTAACCGCGGAACTGAGTGGGACTGGATGACAAAATACCACATTGACATAAATAATATTTGCCGCAACAATGATTCCACAGCAAACATCATGTGGTTTTAATTAATAAATAACATTTATTTTCACTTTGTTGCTAAAGTAGGCGGGTAACCAGGACTAAAAATATACAAAATTACGAGCTGGCCTCAGAAAGGTTTGGCAATTTCAGGCCGAATCCAAATTATTAGCAAGCAGAATCGCTTCAAACGGAAATATATTACATTAAAATATTTAGAGAGCTTTTGGAAAATTTAATGAAACACTGAGAATTATTTCGCATATTTGCATTTTACACATGAAAAATAAGTCATTTCATGGGGGCGAGGTTTGTGAAGCAAGCCGCGCACATTGGCCAACAGATAGCAGCACGGTCGCCTATTTCGCTGCTGTGTCGTTAAAGTATATGAATCACGTGCTTCTAAATATAATTTTTTTTATCTCGAGCGGGCTCAAAACAACTGGTTAAAAATATATTGCATAAAATTATTTTAGAAATATTTGAAAAATACTCTGCGATAGATGTACGGCCTTCAATTAATATGAAGCGTGGCGACATTAGCAGCAAGCAATAGCACGGTTTATGAAGAAAAGCCAAACGAAGAAGCTAAACTATAGCATACGGTGGTGTTCCAATTAGTTTAAACTACACATTATTCTAGAATGAAGTTTAATTTGTTACACTAATAACAGCTGTTTTGCAAAGATATAAAATAAAATACATAGACGTTTTGTCTACTATCTCTTTCCTGCCCGCATATTTCTCCGATTATATGTTGTGCAAATGTAGACTGTCATAATAGTCAATGTGAAATTTTCTTGCAATCGTTCACACATCAGCTGATACAGGATTTTGTGTACGTGATGATATCATTTACGACATTGCCACACCCTGGCTAATGAAAAATTGAATTCTTACATGGCTATATTATTTGTTTGCATAACCTACATGTACAGTATGTAGGCCTAAAGTAAATATGCCCCTCCCCATCCCCAAAATTGCTTTAACCGTGAATATTGGTTATCCGTGAACCCTTAGCCAGTCTTTACGTCGGAAAATTGGGAGTTTACTGTATATCTGAAAATCAACTTGTGAATGCGTTTTACATTGTACAAAATTAAAAAAATTAATGCATGGTGCAGAGAAAATTAAAGAGATACTTGAAATCCAAACACTTTCTGTATAAAAACCATTTTAGAAATGCTCCCTTACGCAAACCAAGTGAAGGCAATTATGGAAATAATTGCAGGAAGAACGCAAGTAGCAAGCTATAGTAGTAGGAGAAATTATTGCCAGGTAAATATCACAAGCCTTTGTCCAATAGTAGTATAATTTACTGACATTCACTGTTCTTGCCGATGAGTTTGTTGTGATATTGTCATACTGTTACTATCTTACTATCAGTATCATCCACATCATGATCTTGTCGATTTCAATGTCAAAACATATATCCTTGTATAATGTATTCACGGTAACTTCAAGATTTTCTGAAGCCCTGCTAAAGATCTACTTTCAGGGACCCGANATTACGAGCTGGCCTCAGAAAGGTTTGGCAATTTCAGGCCGAATCCAAATTATTAGCAAGCAGAATCGCTTCAAACAGAAATATATTACATTAAAATATTTATACAGCTTTTGGAAAATTTAATAAAACACTGAGAATTATTTTGCATATTTGCATTTTACACATGAAAAATGAGTCATTTCATGGGGGCGTGGTTTGTGAAGCAAGCCGCGCGCATTGGCCAACAGATAGCAGCACGGTCGCCTATTTCGCTGCTGTGTCGTTAAAGTATATGAATCATGTGCTTTTAAATATAATTTTTTATTAAAAAAACTGGTTTAAAATATATTACATAAAATTATTTTAGAAATATTTGAATTTATGAGACGCTATCTACATGCCGGAAGTTAATTATACTTCGCACCGGACATTAGCAGCAAGCAATAGCACGGTCTATGAAGAAAAGACAAACGAAGCTAAACTATAGCATACGGTGGTGTTCCAATTAGTTTAAACTACACATTATTCTAGAATGAAGTTTAATTTGTTACACTAATAACAGCTGTTTTGCAAAGATATAAAATAAAATACATAGACATTTTGGCTACTATCTCTTTCCTGCCTGCACATTTCTCCGATGTATGTTGTGCAAATGTAGACTGTCATAATAGTCAACGTGAAATTTTCTTGCAATCGTTCACACATCAGCTGACACAGGATTCTGTGTACGTGATGATATCATTTACGACATTGCCACACCCTGGCTGATGAAAAATTGAATTCTTACATGGCTACATGTATAGTATGTAGGCCTCATGTTGTCCGCGAACCCTTAGCCAGTCTTTCCCTCGGAAAGTTGGGAGTTTACTGTATATCTGAAAATCAACTTGTGAATGCGTTTTACATTGTACAAAATTAAAAAAATAAATGCATGGTGCAGAGAAAATTAAAGAGATACTTGAAATCCAAACACTTTCTGTATAAAAACCATTTTAGAAATGATCCCTTATGCAAACCAAGTGAAGGAAATTATGGAAATAATTGCAGGAAGAACGCAAGTAGCAAGCTATAGTAGTAGGAGAAATGATTGCAAGGTAAATATCACAAGCCTTTGTCCAATAATAGTATCATTTTCTGACATTCACTATTCTTGCTGATGAGTTTGTTGTGATATTGTCATACTGTTACTATCTTACTATCAGTATCATCCACATCATGATCTTGTCGATTTCAATGTCAAAACATATATCCTTGTAGTAGAAATCTTCCTCCACCTTCTTCATGGTATCCAATCATTTGGCCCCCATGCTGTTGGAGTAGTCTTAACCACTACACAATCACAGCCCCCATAAATTCTTGTAGATGAACCTGTGTATTATCGCTCTGCTGTCGCCTCTACCCCTTTCCTTTTTAACTTACACTCTTTTTTGTCTTCAACCAGTATCGGCCATCCATGCTCCGAGTTACTCTGCACGTAGTGTACCCTTCAACGGTTGCAATTTAATGGAATGAACAGAAAACCTCTTTCTTGTAGCACTACGTTTTTATCAGAGCAAACACCAAACAATTCCTGCCTAAAGCTCCATCGTGNAGAAAACCTCTTTCTTGTAGCACTACGTTTTTATCAGAGCAAACACCAAACAATTCCTGCCTAAAGCTCCATCGTGCTAATCACCGCATGGCTGCTGAAGTTGCCACATGTGATTTTGAAAGTCACTTTACTAGTCTCAGGATCAGGAACCGATATTCTTAAGAGGGTCACATTATCCAACAAAGGTAAGATTTATCACCTTTGTATCCCATTTTCCTGTGCATCTTTGGGATATGACGCATGGCTTTACGACCAGACACTTAAATGTGACAGGGCTGGCTTTCTACCAAGCCAGGCTTCATAATGTGTGTTGTCACTTAGTCACCTAGAACACCTGAGGGAGAATGATTCGTCAGATAGGATGCTGTAGATACTGCTTCTGCCCAGAAGTCCTCTGGAAGACTCATCAAAAAGCAAAGTCTGGGCCCTCGCCACTTCAGGATCGACTTCACTCCTTTTGCAGAAATTATTTTTTTTTGTGTTATAATTTTGGATTCATAGTAATTACCAACAATGTATGATTATAGAAAATTCTCATTTTGTGAGTTGTTTCATATTTTGTGCTGTACCTGCATGAAGTAAAAAGTCGAGAACATATCTATATTTTATGGAGTTCTTGACGTTTTACAACAAGCCAATCAGACACAATTAAAATTACAAACAAAAATATTAAACAACCTGTACAATTTAAATTTTATATAATCGTACATTGCCAGTAATTACTACGAATCCAAAATTATAATGCAAAAACGAAGAATTTCTGCAAAAGAGGTGAAGTAGAGCTTAAGTTCTATCTGCTCTTTCTGCTACTCAATTTGAATGTGCGGAATAGCTGACTATGAGTTGGTGAGTAATCCTCTCAGCACAAAGGTGGTGCCTCCTCATTTCTCTATTGAAGTACTCCCATTATCAGATCCGGTTTTTTTATTTTCTGCCCATTTTTTTTCAGACACTAACTTTCAAGTCCTTAAACATAGTGACTTCAAATTTTTACTTCAAGAAACAAATATAATTCATGAAAAGGAATCAATAAATAGAAAGAAAAAGTGTGTCCCTGCAGAGTAACAATGATTGCATAGGGCCAGAGATCAGAATGGACGAGATCTCAGATATTTTTTCTGAGTGCCTTTCACTTCTTTTGAAATAAAGATGTAACGGTTTCCCCATTATGCGCAGTTCCACAAGGTCTCTCAGGCAGTAAACCTTTACCTAAAGATTGGGAGTGCAAGAAGAGCTTTCACATTCCCTTTTGGTTCAAATTAAGTCTACAATGCCATAGGAAGTGGTTATTTTTTTGTGTAGAAACACTGTCTGATTTTGGAAGTATTCATGCATAATGTCCCATTTTCCAACAAGAGGTAGCAACCAGGTCACCTGTCTGTCTATCATGCACATAACCTCCATTTCTATCAAATGTTAATTTATATCTCTTCAAACACTACCTTTCTCACTGAAAGTAAATTCGCAGCTGAATGTCGTATGTACACCAAAGAGCCAAAAAAACTGGTACACCTGCCTAATATCGNACTGAAAGTAAATTCGCAGCTGAATGTCGTATGTACACCAAAGAGCCAAAAAAACTGGTACACCTGCCTAATATCGCGTAGGAACCCCGAGCACGCAGAAGTGCCGCAAGACGACGTGGCATGGACTCGACTAATGTCTTTAGGTATGCAGGAGGCAATTCACACCATGAATCCTGCAGGGCAGTCCACAAATCCAATCTGCGCCAATTTGGAAAGGGTTGCACGTCTGTCACGTTTAATGATTCTCGTCAGTCGTCGTTTGTCCCTTTCTTTCACAATCTTTTTCCGGCCGTAGCGATGTCGAAGATGTGATGTTTTAACGCATCCTCGATATTCATGGTACACTCGTGAAATGTTCATACGCGAGCATCCAAATGTTATCGCTACCTCGGAGATGCTATGTCCCATCTCTCGTGCGCCGCCTATAACACCGCGTTCAAACTCACTTAAATCTTGATAACCTGCCATTGTAGCAGCAGTAACCATCTAACTGCCAACCGCATCGCGTTACTCTGATTGGTTCCATACGTCTGTTATTTGCATATGCACGCCTATACCAGTTTTTTGGCTTGGGCGGTTTCGTCGCTGTGAAATTCTAAATCAACACTCCTGGAAACTTATGCAACCAAATCTGACCCTTCAACAGCTTTGACTGCATTAGTGCAAGGTTTGATGTTATTCGTTTACATACCTCACTCACGATGCAAGCTAATGAACAGGAACCTAAGATACATTTTTTTTCTATGAACCTGTTGGGACTCTGCGGCTAGAGAGACGCTCTTTCTCTCACTGCCCCAATTTTCTAAACTCGCTGATTCATCTTTCTGAGAATGGATTTCGTACTCGCACCTGAAGTGTGGTGGTGTGTCTCTCGTAGAACAGTTACTTGCTATGGTCACGTTTGTTGCAAATGAAGCACTTAAAATTCCTGCATGGTTGCCTAGTTTTATGTAGTGTGATTATTTCACTCATCTTCTAATATTCACGCTTGACTACTTGTAAAAATTTCACCTTATCATGCCATTATCATGTGTTTGTAAAGGTCTTGTAATCCAGCCAAAAGTAACGTGCCAATCCACTCATCACTTACTTCAAACTTCATTTCATCCCAACTGGCTGCTGTTATGATGATTTTGTTACAATAAACATTGACACTTACATTTTTCCAGTCATCTTCTCAAAAATCTGACTCGTCGCGTGAGGGCAGTCTCAACGAAAACATTTTCTAATACCTTCCAATGCCTCTATTGTAGCTTTCATTTCACATGATACAGAAAACAGTTTTAAAGAATTATGCGTTAATGAGCTATCCTATCCTCCTTCCAGGCATCATAAATGTCAGTATTTTTTTCTACTGCATCCCATAAATCATCGTGGATTAGATATGCTTTCATGGCAAATTTACAAGAAGAGAAATTCTGGCACGCTGTGAATTTTTCCACGATGGGAAACCTTAAACCCGATGTACTTGTTTTTAGTTTCATGTAGATCGAGTTTAATCATTTTCACGAACTTAGTGCACTGGAAGGAAACTAATATTATTTTCCAATCTCATAATGCTGTTCCGAACAATCACTTTTTTCATTTACTCCTGGGTATATAACCATTAGACATAATTTGCCCCGAAGCATGCACACACACCGTCAGCATCATGAATCAATCCCCAGCTGGTGGATAAACACTATTATAATTCGAGTTAAGTATTAATTTACATCCCTAGTTTCAAATGTACCTGGCCTTAAAAACCACTTTTAGTACATGCTTGTTTTTTGAAATGTAGTAACAATCACCTTGGTCCGTATTGTATTAAAATGAAAACATCTTTTAAAAGAAAACATTCCCTAAACACTAACTTCTCTGTTACTGGTTTGCTTTTATAGTGCATAGAAGTGCACATTCTCCTCCAACATGGCTGGCAAGAGACGATGGTACATTCTTACGTCCTCTCACTTTTTGGCTTACTGGGTCGAAAGTCCTTACCAGATCTCCAATTTCCAGTAGAAACTTGTGGAAAGTGAAACTTAAAATAAAAACTTTAGGTGCATTAATATATGCAATAATAAATGACATTTAATCATAGTGACTACTATTGGATTACCAGATTTATGGTACTGAAAAAGACAAGTGACTGGCATTAAAAAAAAAGGACACTTGCAAGGTGTGAAAATTAATTCAAAATTCTGTTCCATGTAGCTGTTAAATAACACAAAATTTATTTTTTGCAACCAGATAACATGACAATCATGTTCACTGTGTATGTGCCAATTATATTTAGACTGTAAGCACTACAGAATATTTTGTAAGAAAATAACAGTTGTACATAAGCACGGGACACAAGTTTGTTAATTGACAATTTTTTTAATTGAATTTCTTTGAAGATTTTATTTGTTCTTTTTGAATTGATAAAACCATCACACATTGGAATAGTTGATGCACTGTGTCGTATTAGAATTAAAGTTGTTAAGAATCATGTTGATATAATGGTATAATATTCTGAAATACAGCTCTGATAGAACTAATGAATACGTTGCTACAAAACTCAACAAGTTGCTATTTGCTATTTCCTAGTAAATCATAACATTTTGAATAGATTAGGCAATTTATCAATTTAAACATTAAAAAAAAGTCCAGAAAATAATTGAGTATTACTAAAGACAAAATAATTGCGCAATATTCCCCCAGGAAGTTAGTTGGGGCGATTACTACATTTTTGACAGTGTATAAAAAACCAACAAGAAAGTAAAACTTCACTGTCTTTCTCTTTTATTACAAAAAGGACACTAAAGATTTGCTATGAAAAACCCAGCAGGACAGTTTACAAACCCAGCAGGGCAGTTTACAAACCCAGCAGGACAGTTTACAAACCCAGCAGGACAGTTTACAAACCCAGCAGGGCAGTTTACAAGGCCTCAACAAGAGGACAAGTCCAGGTAAAAGAGGGCGCATCTCATAATTTCTAGAAACTCAACCCAGGGCCTATGCAACAAACAATCGTTTGATCGTTATTAAGTTTCAAACAGATGACAAAAGTAACTGGCAAGCAGCCGCAGTAACGTGCATGCGTCTCCTCTGAACAAAATGTTGGTAACATAATTCCAGTAGATCTACTAACCTTTATTTGCACTCCTGTCGGCATTACTTGTGTTGGGAAGATTCCAGTGCTGAACGGACCANAAACCCAGCAGGACAGTTTACAAACCCAGCAGGACAGTTTACAAACCCAGCAGGGCAGTTTACAAGGCCTCAACAAGAGGACAAGTCCAGGTAAAAGAGGGCGCATCTCATAATTTCTAGAAACTCAACCCAGGGCCTATGCAACAAACAATCGCTTGATCTTTATTAAGTTTCAAACAGATGACAAAAGTAACTGGCAAGCAGCCGCAGTAACATGCATGCGTCTCCTCTGAACAAAATGTTGGTAACATAATTCCCGTAGATCTACTAACCTTTATTTGCACTCCTGTCGGCATTACTTGTGTTGGGAAGATTCCAGTGCTGAACGGACCANCGTAGATCTACTAACCTTTATTTGCACTCCTGTCGGCATTACTTGTGTTGGGAAGATTCCAGTGCTGAACGGACCACCACGAGTCAGTCGAGCCATTCCGATCTCCCTGCAACAAGGACACGACCACCTCGCTAACACGAACTGCAGTAATCAAGTCCCATATTATAACTGGACTGGCTGGCCAAATTCCTAAAGCACCAAGGTATGATAGGTAAGGGTGTTACACGAGGTCTTCAAAAATGATTTTATTACTTGAAATAAAAAAATTAAATTATGAAAGACAAACTTTTAATTTTATTTGTTCACTGCCTGCACCTCTATACAAGTGACAAATGTAGAAATTGACTGGAAAAAAATTATTATTTTGTTTGTATGTTGCATTACGTGCAGGTTGGCAAATTATTGTCCACGTTTTACTTTATCTTTGCTGTCAAAAATATGTTTACAAGATTATCTTTACTTCAACTCATGTGAGAACAGGCTCGATTTGCAAAAAGGTCAAACACTTACTAAATGTCTTATCAAGAGTAGTATCTCTCAGTTAGGTATTTTGCATTTCGAGCAGAATGAGCACATCAGGCTACCCCCAAAGGTATGTTTCTCTAATTAAAAAAATTGTTGCAACCAGACATTTTGAGACTTATCTTTGAGGGTGTAAGGTTACAAAAGAAATTCAAAATACTTTGAAAGAATGACATACTGTCAACTGCCAACATAAAACTAAGTCATAGCAACAACAGAATCAGAGTTGATAAACATAACACAAAATTTTTACTTATAATTTATAATAACATTAATATAATACGNGCAACAACAGAATCAGAGTTGATAAACATAACACAAAATTTTTACTTATAATTTATAATAACATTAATATAATACGCAATAATCGTATGATTAGCAACTGACAAATTTGAATATGTAAACTGAAGGTATTATGGTAATTTTCTAGATTAGGGGCTTTTCTGAAAATAAGAAAAAAAAAACTCCAGAAAGTGGTATATTTCGACTCTANCGGTATTATAAAGGAAGCAACAGTTTTGAGTCTGTAATCCTTGGCCACAAGACCAGCTGCTTAAGTACGCAACTGGTGGTAATGGAAGTATGCACACGTCACAGCAAGGCATCAGACTTCTATTGAAGACAGACAACGCAACAGAGACGTGTCTTCCAACTGCAGTCCCATGGTGCACACTACATTTCAAACAGCACATAAGGCACATCTGTAATAACTTTATAAAATTGTGATACGATATTCACAATTTGTCGAAACCCCCCAACCCCTTTTTTTTACAGCCATTATGTACACTCCTTATGCAGCCATGAAGCACAAACTTAACCTGCAAGATTCTACTTATGACTTATCTAAGAGAGGTTGTGCAACAGGCATTTGAAGAGAGTGACATTAACTGATATGGTTATATGGTTTGTGCGAACTACGTTGGGTTGCTTGTGCAAACTTTGTGGAGGAGGTTCTGCGCAAGTACAGCCAGGTACAAAAGTTTTAACTGCAGTGGCTTGGCAGGCAGCAAGGTTTGAACTAAAGTATTTAGACAAATGGAAATATGAAGAATGGAATGGAGGGACAGAAATACCGAGGAAAAAAATAAGGGGGTTAGATTTGCAAGACGTGCATTACACTTGACCAACAACACTTCAAAACCACAATCTTTCAGCAAGCCAACTTATTACACATTTTAAATGAAAAATTGTCCTTACAAGATAAATAATGTTTACTGAAATTACTTATACAGTTAAATCGTAATTCATTCTAAAGAAAGAATACAAGAAAATTTAATTGGAATTAAATAGGAATTTTGTTTATAAGAAATTTCAGTAACAATTATTATTCTTTTAAAGGAAATTTTCTAGCCAAGCTGACATCTAAAACCAATAAAATAAATATAAAATGTGCTAACAACTTAATTGAAACGAGTGAGAACTACTTCCTGCAGGAAGGGTGTATTTAGATAATGTCCAATAAATCTAATGTGAAAGTTCTAATAACATGTCTGTAATGAATTTCAAGAGTAAATAGGTATATAACAATTTAATAAAGCCCAAATAGAATAAACGTTTACTACACTAATACAAAACAATGATTGCCACCAAAAATCNTATAACAATTTAATAAAGCCCAAATAGAATAAACGTTTACTACACTAATACAAAACAATGATTGCCACCAAAAATCAAGTTAGGACAAAGTAACACCATCGGCAGGAGGTGAAGCCCCCGAGGACCAGGTATCCATCCAGTGAAAACTCCATCGGCAGGAGGTGAAGCCCCGAGGACCAGGTATCCATCCAGTGAAAACTCCATCGGCAGGAGGTGAAGCCCCGAGGACCAGGTATCCATCCAGTGAAAACTCCATCGGCAGGAGGTGAAGCNCCAGTTAGGACAAAGTAAGAACACCATCGGCAGGAGGTGAAGCCCCCGAGGACCAGGTATCCATCCAGTGAAAACTCCATAAAGTTCCATGAACTTTGCCGCAATTTCGGTCAAGTTCAAGTTTCACTTGGGGCTCAGCATGAGGAAGTTTACTTTAACACAGTATAAAATGCAAGCTAATGAAAATAATGTGAATTTGTTTGATTATTTCACTAGGACCTATCAGAAAGAAAAAAGTTTTAGTTAATTTCAACTTTCAACTTTAAATATTATGGCCACGTGGAGTGAATGAAGAGATTTGGGCGGCTCTTAACACTGAGGTCTTGATCTTCATCAACATTTGGATGCATAGTGGCAATTAAAGAAGCTGAAAAGTTATGTAATTCATGGCTGATGGGTTAACAACCTGCATAAAACTTGCACGCATGTTAGAACATTATTTCAAGGAAAAGCAGTTTCACAACGCATTAACAATGCGATGCTGACAACGGTTAACTAAGAATTCTTTTAACGTCTTTTGGTGTGGTGTTACGAAGCACTGCTCCCTTGTTCGATGCATCTTTTCTGTGATCCATAAAATGTACAACCTATACTGCCGTGAATCTTCGAGTATCCCATAAAGTAAAAATGACAAAATCTTGTTTGACCATATCCATAAGATTTTAAATTATCAGCTGGTACAGTGTGGTCTTCCATTTTGTTTCGCACAGGCCTCGCGAAGAAAGGGTGACAGATAAACCACATACACTACATCAAAAGTACCCAGACATCCACCTGAAAATGAAGTCCAAGTCGGGAACACTTGACAGTCAACACGGCGGTGGCCCACCCGTGGCACTGATGGCATGTACTCCCGCAGGCATACTTTCTATCAGGTGGCGAAAGGATTCCTGAGCGCCGAAATGAGCAGAGGTATCGATGTGGTCCAGCACGAAGTCGGCGTTCCAAAACATCCCAGAGATGTTCTATCGGATTCAAATAAGGACATCGCGCAAGCAAGTCCATTAGAGGGACGTGTTCCGTCAAACCACTCTTCACACGTCCAGCAGTACGGATGGGTGCTCGGTCATGTTGAACGACACAGTGGTCATCCCCGAGCTGGTCTTCGACGGTAGGCAACATGGAAGCGGCTAAAATGTCAATGTAAACCTGTGCCTTTACAATGCCACGTGGAAGCATAAACGACCACACTGTGACCCCACCACTTCTGGCTGGTAGATGTTCACTGGGCACTCGCCCCACCCACACCCTACCATCGTTATCGTCACATCGTATGCCGTGATTCGTGACTCCACTCAATGGTTTTCCCCTGTTCCGTTGACCAGTTTCGATGCTCCTAGCACCATGCAAGGCGGCGCTTGGCATTTGCCTGCGTGGCTTATGGGCAGATGCTTGGCCACGGAAACGAACTTTCCTCACCTCGCTAAGTCATGGTGCTTGGAGTTGACGCAGGTTGGAAGTCGTGTGTGATGGTGGCCATGGACGGCTGACGATTACTCTGTACGACTCTCTTCAACAACACTCGACGGTCTCCGGCGGTGAGTTCCCCAGACCGTCCCATTCTGTCGTCTCGCGGAGGGATGGGTCGTTCGTCGACGATTCGTTCAAAATGAACCAATCATTGAGTAAACGAAACCATACGATTCGTTCGCTAAGACTATTTTGTGTGAGTTGATTCAAAAGTAAAAATTGCCCGAAGATTATGGCTGATGTTGAATGGGAATTAGGAAAGCACTCCAAGCACAGACGATTCGAAATGTGCTTCATGAAGTTGGNATTATGGCTGATGTTGAATGGGAATTAGGAAAGCACTCCAAGCACAGACGATTCGAAATGTGCTTCATGAAGTTGGATATAATGGCCGCATGGCCAAAAGAAAAACCTATATCAGCCAGACGAACAGGCAAAAGTGACTTTCCCATGCTAGGGAACAGGAAAACGAAAGGTCGTATGAATACTAGAGGAAGGTCGTATTTAGCGATTAAATCAAATTCAACCTTTTCAAGTCTGGTGGCGAGTAATAGTTTGATGGAGAACAAACGAAACATGGTTTGGTTCCGTATTTGCTAGTGGTGTAGGCGATGTGTGTTTGATCGATGGTACCATGGACCAAACTCTACATTAACATTCTGAAGTCTCCGTCCCAAGAGTGTCTTACTGGCTACTACGTCTTCGCCCAGATAACGATCCTAAACATGAAGCCCTTAGCACAACACTGCGGTTGCCATACAACACTCCACATTGGATGACAACGCCTCCAGTTAGCGGGCATGAAGCCCATTGAGAACGTGTGGCATATTCTAGAAAAAAATAATAATATCGAGAAGGAATTAGTATAAGAATGGCATGTACCAGAAGAAACAACCGAAAATCGAGTAAAACCAATTCCACTATTTTTACGAACGTAACAGGAAATCGTAAAGAAAGGAGGGTTGCCAGCTATTAAGGTTTAAAAAGGCGACCCCTAGAAATGTCTTTGTGTATTGCCGACGAATACTTGTTAGGGGTGAAACGATGTGTGTGGACCTACTGCAATCTCTGACCATGTAGATGGCAGTACTATGTCATTCACACATCTCGCTGGGTGTCCGGAATACTTGGATCATAGTGTAGGTAGGTCTACAATAAAACGTCGCATAATGGCAAAATGCCTTTGGCGGCAACGCCATTACTACAGTCTACAAATATGTCCCATCTACTAAAAACACATCTGCGTTGCAACGAGTTACTAGTCTGAACGAAAGAAACTCCAAAATAAATTGTAGGCCGCACTATCAGTGTAGTCGGTCGCTTCACGAATAAGTAAGAACAGATTGGTCACGAAAAATGGCGCTGTGCCAAGCCCTCACAAATCCTCAAGAGGTACTAATGCTCGGGTAAACTGTCAACACACGCAAGTGACAAGTTATTCTGGGATGTTGACTCCCCTCACAATGCAGCCCGAGAGAACCACTAGTTACAGACAGTCGGAGGCCCAACAATTGAAGACACGCGTGGATGAAGATGTTACGTTACAAAATCAAAATTCACCCTCTCATCCACTGATGAATCAAAGGGCTCGTAGNCACGCGTGGATGAAGATGTTACGTTACAAAATCAAAATTCACCCTCTCATCCACTGATGAATCAAAGGGCTCGTAGCGTTTACAAAGGTTTCTAAAAGACGCCTTGTCCGAGGAAGGCACGCAACGACTTGATTAAATTGTACCCGTGCCTTCAATTATTTCGAATTACGGAGTAACTGTGCAGCGCCTTTCGCACTATCACAACTCCGCTTTTGAGGACTTAAAAGTGAAAGGTGTGTCTAAATCAAATAATGATTACAGAAGCCGGAAGGACGTTGTTCTTCGACACACCACTACAATAGTACACTTACCCTACGACCTCACAGTTGGCCTGTTCTCCCTTCCGCAAACCATGCCCGGACATGCGCACAGTTCCGAGTTACGATTCATCGACCAACGTCGCGCGTTTTCTTCGCTGGACCGCAACTTCCGACCGACACGTAACGAGGACACGGATGGCAGAAACACGTGCAACCCCTACTTGGGAACACTGGAGAGCGATCAGGAAGAAGACACAGGACTCGTTTCTCAAAGAGTTCCAAGCGTATACTATCTACCATCGCACATGACGTCATGTCTCCGGAATAAACGAGTACGGCGTGATAGTGATTGGGCGCAGAAANATACTATCTACCATCGCACATGACGTCATGTCTCCGGAATAAACGAGTACGGCGTGATAGTGATTGGGCGCAGAAAACGACGCGTTCGAACGGAAGTCGCTGCTGTGCTGTGCCCCCGGGCGGAGGGGAAGGACGGCGGGGCTGAGCGGAGCGGCTGCGCGGCGCATGTCGCCGTGTACACAGGTGGCAACGCCGCAGGAAGCTGGTATCGCCCGCCCNGCTGCGCGGCGCATGTCGCCGTGTACACAGGTGGCAACGCCGCAGGAAGCTGGTATCGCCCGCCCGAGCTGATAACCACGGCGGTACGAGGCAGGGGAGTGGAGTTGGTGTCTACAACCTTCCAACACATACTGTACTGCTGATGGCGATGGAGGGAGCAAAACGTCCACTCGCTTCTATGTATACATACGCCTGAAACGAGCATTTTCCTTGTGCGACTGGCCGAAAATAGTACGTTTTTAGAAGGAATCAACAAATATTCAAGAAAGATAATATTAATTAGCATCTTAAAATATTAGCTTGCAGAGCTGTAATGCGAGAGAATGCATGTTGAAATGAATCTACATTAGAGGTTTCTGTATATTACATGAACCCCGGTTTGGCTCAAAGTATAAACAAATACATTGACTAAGATATTTGGTATGGATTCGTTACCGGTACCTGTAAGTTTTATAAGCTGTCAGTTAAAAAAGATTAATAACCGTCTTTGAAGACTAATCTACTTTTATTTTATTGTAAGATGGGAAATTGTGTTATTCAACAAGGTGCCATACAATTAATCCACTATTCTGTGTGCGCATTAAGAGTACATACTTAATATATTTGTTCGTTTACTAAATGTATTTTTTGTCATTGGAACATAAAACAGGTTTAGCAAAGTGCTAAATGGGATAGTCTTTACTGATTACACAAACAGGGTCTCTTACTATATTTTCCCCAGTAACTCATTTTATAAAATAACCACATTGATTTTTGTGGCAACATCATGTCTCATAACCGCAGGAACAAAACACAGTCTAATTTCAGTTACAATCAACATTTAATTGAACTCCTCCATTGCCAGGTTCATGTTGACTAAACAAAATAATGGTCTTGAACAAACTTTTGTTGTGTTCAGTAGCATTGGTGTCTTGCATCGTACTTTCAAAAGATTGTCTACATACATTATTCTAAAATATGCAGAGTATTCGAACCATCAAAATATCCTAGGTTAGATTAGGCTTTGTTATGTTGTTGGCCACATTAAGCATATATATGAGAAATACACTTCCGCAGTGAGATGTATGCACATACATTCCTTATAAAATATTTGTTACATTATTATAGAGTATTCTTAAAATTACAAAATTTATTTTTAAATGTAACTCCCAGGGGGGGGGGATGCACCCCTCCTCTATATCCGCCAGACATAGTAATTGCTGCAGCATTACAATAAATCTCGTTTACATTAGATGTATCCTATTTCAAGTTATACCTTAAAAGGATGAGACTATCACAGCCTCAATGATTAATCTCGATCATTATTCTTATGGACGAATATTTTTAAGCTATGTTTACACAGTAAATATTAGCTAATGCGAACACTTGCATAAGTAAACGTGACTTTATTACACAGGATAGCGAAACAAATACACAAAAAGNATATTAGCTAATGCGAACACTTGCATAAGTAAACGTGACTTTATTACACAGGATAGCGAAACAAATACACAAAAAGTTAATCACTATTAAATATAATGCAAACTCCAGCAAAATGACAGTTAGTACCAACGAGAACTAGTTCAATGGTTACTACGAGATGCAGAAAAGAGGCGATAAAGAAACGCNCAAATGACAGTTAGTACCAACGAGAACTAGTTCAATGGTTACTACGAGATGCAGAAAAGAGGCGATAAAGAAACGCACATTTACCGTACGAGCCTATACATATTTTTGAAAATCTATTTGTACAGCCATACTCAGAACACGATGTAATTGTGAAAATACTTCCAAACACGTTTCAATTCACGCCAATAACACAGGTACAGCCAGTACAAAATCGCTTTTGTTTTGGTGGTCGGAGGGGGCGTGTCCCAAAAATCAAGTGGCTTTCGCATTTCAGCAAGACGCCTACTCCCATTCTTCCTACCTCCCTGACGATAAACCCCCCACCCCCCTTACCATTCGGCAATGCACACGCTACGTGCAGTCGCGAGGGGACGTCGCCTCCAGTGTTGCCACTCGAGCCATTCTGTAGGCTTACCACTACCGCTTACGAGGCTGTCACATCCCTTATACACAACCGCTTACGAGGCTGTCACATCCCTTATACACAACCGCTTACGAGGCTGTCACATCCCTTATACACAACCGCTTACGAGGCTGTCTCACCCCTTATACAGAAATCATTCCTTTTAGTGTCGTTACAGAAGAGTAAGGGTCATTACTGAAAATGTTTCATTATAGAAGCGTTACATTTCATGGCTCTGTGCAAATTTTCGTACCTGATTTGTTAACAGGTGTTCTCTGGTTGTCATAAAAAAAATATGACAATAAATTAATATATCACATTTTGTATAGTTAATTTTTGCATAGATATGCGTTTGGAGTTCATATATTATGTCCGTAATGAAGGGTAAGGTAATTAGCTAAGCTTATATTGTCGCATCGCTCAATAAATGCTCCTAAATTTGAATAAGGAAGAAATACAAATTCAACATGGCCGGCGACGCCGGCACTTAAAAGACTATTTCACACTATAGACCATTCACGGTTACTTCCAACTTTTCTGAAGCCCTGCTAAAGTTCTACTTCCAGCATATTCCTCCGCCACACAAACAAAGTTTAATCGAGCCTAGAGAATGTCACCAAAGGGACAATGCACAGCATTCGTCCGCACTGATGATTATAGTATTTCTTACTAGTCATTACCAACACATCCGTTCTCTCGCTGTTTTTATTCGTGTTTATTATAAATCAAAAATTACAATTTATAGATAATATATAAATAATATTTAAATTGAAACAAAAATAAGATACCTTTATTATAACACAAGTATAAAACGCTTGTGATATGAGGCATATTTAGAAAACAACAGGGCGCGTCATAAACGGGGTTATTTTTAAAGGTTTGATTCGAAAATGTTTAAGAATCCGGGAATAGACTATATCAATATCACCCCTGGTGATTATTTACCTGGCCTTAAAATGTACACAACAAAAAACTGTCAATGAAAATAGAACAAACTATATATTTAATTNGTGATTATTTACCTGGCCTTAAAATGTACACAACAAAAAACTGTCAATGAAAATAGAACAAACTATATATTTAATTAACATAACAAAAATATAACCTCTGAATATGTATTGTCTGTAAAAATAATAAAAATACTGAAAGAGTTTCAAGTATCTAGGCCTTATCATAAATGGATCATTAGTGGTAGGATCATATAAAGCATATTGCGAAGAGAATAACCCCAACCATAGCAGTACTCTATAAAGACGCTATGCACCACTAGATGTTGACAGCTTTATTACTGCCCAATACATTGTCATTTAAGTTAACCTTAATATGGTATGAATAAAGTGTAACAAAACCCTACTGCATGAATTAGAAAAATTACAAAAACAGAGCAATACGAGATGTCTTCAAATTTCCTCCTTGTACCAAAACAGGGTTGTTATCCAGGCATCATGCCCATAACATTTGTACAGTTTTGAATTCTTCATAAATTAAAGATAACCTCACTTTGAACAATCTAAAAATCAAATCAAGAGAGAGAATCCATCAGCACTACACCAGACATGTTCTTTGATGCTATTTGTGGGGCACCCGTAAACCGACGCCGTAAGTCGCGGTCGTAATGTTCCTCGATGTCCCCCGGTGTAGCGGAACGTTCTTACAGGAATCTCCTTCGAGGTACCCGAAGTGAAGATATCTATGGGCGACAAATCCAGTAAACGCGGCGGCCACAATCCTTTCGAAATTGAAGGTGAGACGTGAGTCACCGTCTCGCTGCAACCACGACAGACGCGTTCATCGACTTCCGACTAGTGTA
>NQII01002618.1:219963-238622 GCA_002778355.1 Clitarchus hookeri | reverse complement strand
GAGGGGAGAGGGCCGAGGGAGAAGGGAGAGGGAGAGAGTTAAGTGGCACTGTAATAAACTAGTACCTCAGATCCAACTTAAAGCTGTGTGCCGCCATTAGGTCGTATTATGTTTTCAACTTCTTTCTTAGCTATTAATCTGCAGCCTAAGTTTGTTGGTCGGATTGAGGTATGTGCGGCCGAGAACCCCAGCAGCTTCTCCTTCAGCCGGCGCGGCGTTTGGTCCAGGAGTCAACACGACACGTGGCGAGGACACAACTTGCGCAGACCAGCATTCCTAGGCTGCGATGACTTCACGTTTCAATCACCACGTCCACGTAAGCCGGCTATACCTTGACGGGCGTGTTTCAACGAGACCTATTACGATCCTTTCACGTTAGCGTAGAGAAAACTTTGTCATTGTCCAGCTTTTGCGTGATACGCTCATGTGTACCACGTGATCTTGCTGTATGTTTTTGGCATGTCTTTAACCTAGCGTATGTATTGCCCNTAATGTCAGTTCTGCTAAATTGCAGAACGAATCTGAAAATTAATAATGCAGCTGTTGTGTAAAGTTAAAGACAACGATGATATAGCTAAAGAAAACTATTCAGGAAAAGCAGTTATACTGCACATACATATATGTACAGTTGGGATCAAACATATAGCCCCAGGGGATTAACTCGCAGCATTCAAGTACAAAATGCAATGGAATATTTGGCGACATTTTGATCCGGTACACGTGCTTACGTGGAGCATAATAATATGGTTACTCTAAACAACCACGTTTAATGTAGACGTGAAAGTGTTACGTGAAGTCACCGTTATCCCGGCCTCGGCGCATACAGGGANACATGGTTACTCTAAACCACCACGTTTAATGTAGACGTGAAAGTGTTACGTGAAGTCACCGTTATCCCGGCCTCGGCGCATACAGGGAGATGCCGCCGATATATCGCCTTTCTTTGCACCTCGGTGAGAGGCGTGTGGCGACAACTGGAGTGTTCATCATCTCTGATGGGTTACATTTGTTCCATGTTAAGTGACGGGGAAGTCTTCGTAATAGTATTGCGCAAAAAACGCACATGCCTTCGCGCTATTATAACCGCAAACGTGGATAGGTTAAACCTCTCAATAAATACCCTTTCCTACTTTACAATTCGGACCGCGAAGTCAAAATCTTGCCAAACGACTGGTTAGGACNCCTCTCAATAAATACCCTTTCCTACTTTACAATTCGGACCGCGAAGTCAAAATCTTGCCAAACGACTGGTTAGGACTGCCGACGATGTAGATCGGCTTAGCCTCAAGACGACTTAGACCTATTTTTCGTCGTCTGCGAATGTACCCAACATTCAACTACCCCAAACCAACACAAGTCAAAGCCACGCCTTCAACTGCGATGAACGTGTTTGTGTTAATTTTCAAAACGCAAACTTTTTTTTACATGAATAAAATACTTTCACCAATTTTACTTCTGAACTAATTGCATCAAAATATGGCTAGGGGAAGTATGCAAACATCTCAAAGCANCAGCATTTCCCCCTCTTCTTTGAACGGCGCTGTGAACTAGCCACTTCCATTACTAGAGTGATGTGCAAGCATCACCCTGTTTAAAGCCAGCGTCAAATCATAAAAATCAAAGATGTCCTGCCCCCTCTACTAGTATTTTACTCCACCTACTAATAAAGAGCATGGTTCGCACCCATCTGTCTCCTGTAGCATTTTTTGATAATGCATGTAACAATTTTTAATTATTTCCTGTCGAAAGAGCTTTTACAGTGACTACGCTGGTTTTTCCATTTCTCTTCTTAGTATAGCTATAAGTACACTAAGGGAGGTTGTCATGGCCGAAATGAGGCCATGGCAACCCAATCCCTTGCTGCCGCGATGNTAGCTATAAGTACACTAAGGGAGGTTGTCATGGCCGAAATGAGGCCATGGCAACCCAATCCCTTGCTGCCGCGATGCATGTCTCCTCTTGTAGGCGTATGGGGCCTAGACCTGAGACGCACTTAGCTCCCGTCCCCACCGCGTAAGCACGCTGAACACTCAGTTTGGAGACAAAATGGCGCGGCGAGGTGCGATACGGAAGGACACGTGCAGAATGCCCGGTCAGCAGCGCTCTATTGGTCGGCACGCCTCAAGGGCTCCACGACCAAAACAAACACGGAGCCCCTGGCCGGGGAGATGATCGTGCACGGCTACTTCTCACTTGGTCGCCACACAGCGAGGGTACAATGGCCGTCCTTGTGGCGGCACTGCCTCCACAGACACCGGCCTCTCCTCCTCCTGGACCACACCCCTCAGCGCTCGGCATTTGTTTCTCTTGCCCGCGGCACACTGCGAGGCGCCTTCGCCCACGCACTCACAGTCCTCTGCGCATATCCTCCACATCCGCAAGACTGCCAAAATCACCAGTGTTCAAGTTTCATTACTACTTTCCAGGCAAACTCGTGCTTTTTATATATATATATATATACACACACACATAACCACACACATGTTGCATTAAATTTCAGTTAGGGCGAGTGAGTAGAGAGATTTGAACGGTTCGAGAGCAGTTCAGGGTGAAGCGAGGCGAGTACGGAGCAGCGCCGGATTGCCTCATCAGGGGCAACGGGAGGGATTTTTCCAACACACAAAGGTTCTAGGGCTATGCGTGGTTATGAACTGTACCGTTGAAATTACGTGTGTCCAACTTCTCGCGTCCTTTTTGTTGCGTGCTTGTGTACTTAGTAAACCGGTGCCCAAGGCTACGCCAGGCTGTGTGCAGGAAACCTCTCGCACGCCGCTAAGCCTGCATATCGCGGCCGCACCTATCGCCAGATAACAACCCACTGCTAACCCGCATCCAGCCTGCCCGCCAGTGTTGCCAACTTTGCTCATTTTCAGCTAGTTTTTTTAACGGAATTTAATACTCTACTAAAAGCAGAAATATTACTTTTGGCGGATTTTTTTAACCTGTCTAGAATTAGGCTCTTTTCACGAACAGTAAACTTTCCGTCCTCGCTTTATCATGTCTTTAGTGTGACAGGACTATAATTTTTTTTTATAATAAAGTAATATTCTGTTCATTTTGCCGATGATTACATAAGCACAGTTACATGTAGTTGATAATAAAATATTTTCGATTTTTATTATGAGTCGACAACGAGCGACTGCCGACATTGTAGAAATGAAACTTTATAAGTTAAAATGTTAAACAAGATATTTTTTCTTAAATTGAAAACAGCTATTATTATTATTATTATTATTGACTCTTCGCGGTAAAGCCCCCGCATTTGGAATAATAGTTAATAAATATTTTTTTATTGTAGCCTTAGACGTTAACTTCAAGGTGCGGTGGAATATACATACTGTTTATTACTTACATCGCAATATTTATTAGAAAGGATGGTTAAAGGATAAAGTATAGCTGAAAGTAAAAAGTAACTAGGGCCTCAAAAGTACTGTCTATACTACATACTAATATTATAAATACATTTTACAATTTATAAGAGGAATTTTAACAGATTTTGCAATTGGTNTATTATTATTATTATTATTATTGACTCTTCGCGGTAAAGCCCCCGCATTTGGAATAATAGTTAATAAATATTTTTTATTGTAGCCTTAGACGTTAACTTCAAGGTGCGGTGGAATATACATACTGTTTATTACTTACATCGCAATATTTATTAGAAAGGATGGTTAAAGGATAAAGTATAGCTGAAAGTAAAAAGTAACTAGGGCCTCAAAAGTACTCAGTCTATACTACATACTAATATTATAAATACATTTTACAATTTATAAGAGGAATTTTAACAGATTTTGCAATTGGTNTGTCTATACTACATACTAATATTATAAATACATTTTACAATTTATAAGAGGAATTTTAACAGATTTTGCAATTGGTTCCAGCTGATTTCAATGTACAGTAGGACTTGGCGACACTGCAATCACCAGAACTATGAACCTCTCTGCTAGCAGTCTCACTTTTCCCCTCACGCGCTCCGCTGTGGACCATTCTCGTAGGTCCTGGTAAGTCGCCGCCCCAGTTGAGAGCCTTGCTCGTAGAGGCGAGTGAGCTAGAGCCGGCCTTACAGCTCACGCGTCTCAACAACTCGCAGGCGGGCGGGACACCAAGGCCTCGTAGTTGAGCACTAGTCGCCTGCAGAGTGAAGCGTGTTGGTAAGTTGAACACGGTAGTTTCACAACATACAGCCACCTACGCCAATTCTTCCCGAGTCGCTGTTCGTCTTACTAGCACCGCAATAACTAGTTACGAAATTGTTCTGTTTGCAGAGGAGCCGCTTGAACATGCTTCGTCCGAACTGCTCGGTAGATAAGATGGAAGGGCCGGGTATGTGTGATAAGTGTTTCTATATTCCACACATTTCCCGGGGTTACGCCTGCGCTTGTCGAGTAACACAAGACCACCGAGGCATGTGTGTAGGTAACCAACTATAGCGCAGTTCTGCCCACACACGGGTCAAATTAGGTTACACACATCTCGCGCGTTTTAATTGGGATCGAAAGTGGCATCCCTTGCGTCCGTCAGCTCGCACTGACAAGCGAAAATATCACAAATACACCACTTAATACAACGAAATCGACAAAACAACTATCTTCCGCCACCATTTTTGTATAGTTTAATTCCTGTTCTTCATCCAGCCCGCTTTACGCCGAATGGCTTGCCTGCACATTGTCATTGATCCGAGGTGAGATAACGCCATCTTAAAGCATTTGTGCCCAAAAATAGTTCTCTTTTGTGCATAAACCCCTTGATTGTGGAGCAAAACATGCGAGTAAAATTAATCCACACGATATTCCGTACGGAAATAGTACCTTGCAGGTTAAACAAGCTATTTATCTTCGCGCGTACCTTCTTTTTTTCCAATAACTGTATGCAAAATTAAAGGTATTTGAATTTCGTCCCCCCGTGCCCAACAATCCTCTCATTTTCCAACTGGTCCCTATTCAATACGAGATCCATGTAGTTATGTTATAATTTCCATTGTGTCAACTTCAAATAGACTGCCAGTGAGTTAAATATTTATCCGAACATTCATAATGTCAAAACCTATTATCGTCGAATCTATTCGGGCAATGGCAGAAATTCTTGTCCGTCCAAACTAATGTTTTGTTTTGCCTGGAATGGACAGATAGTCTTAGCGTGCTCTCGTGTATATTTCTAACGTCGTAGTCATTTCCTAGGCGACATAACTCGGCAATTGTGTAGTCCGAAGTGCACCGATAGCATTTTTCCAATAATATGCGGAAGTTAAAGCTTTGTTATATTTACCTAGTACGGTGCAAAAACCGAACGAGGTGGCGCATTGGTTCAACTTTGGACTATCATTCGGCAGGAACTGGGTTCGAATCCCGCTCCAGACATCTTGATTTCGGTTTTCCGTGGTTTCCCGAAATCACTCCGGGCGGATGCTGGGATGTTCCTTACTACAGGCCATGGGCAAGGTTTTTTCTACTCAGGTCGGGAAGCTCAATGCTTTTAGTTAACTAAGTTTTTCACCACTAGGTAAGCGCTAGTGTCGCATGTGTACCAGATGTTTTCTATTTACCACGTTAAAAAACAAAATAATTGCAATAATCATACATCAAATAACTATGTAACTAAATATAATCTCTCTCTTTCATTATTCAAGTGGCTTAAAATTTTAATTATAAGTGACCTCTTTGGAACACTGCGCACCTAGCGGCGGAAATTTTCCCTACGCCAAACTCTCCCATAAGAAAACTCGTTTTGTTCCTAACCTGAGCAGAATTAGATTCCTACCCGTTCCTGCGTGACTGAGCAACTTGCTCAGTCTTTTAATGACCTCGTTGTCGATTATACGTTAAACCCTATCAACAGTTTTAACACAAAAAAATCCACTATCAAGATCTTGGTAGTCCAAAAATTGGATATCGCACCTCTCTTTTTGTTAAGCACAGACTAACATTTAAGTCCAAAACGGTTATAAAACAGACTGATATTTTCTAGTCTGCAATAAAATGATGCAATTTGTGGCTCGTACAAAGGCACAGCAACAAACAAGGTATCTCGACGTCTCCGTAAGCAGTTACGAGAACTTGCAACGATAAGAACCTATTTGTGTATCACGCCGTCTCAACTTGCGAGAAACCAGCCGACGTGCGTGCCAGCCTTCCGCTGTACTGTCTTAACCACACCTGTACCTGGAATTACAACTGTGTCGCGAGCGTATCCGAACATACCGTTTCTACACAAAACCATTGATTTTGCTCCTCGGGTACCGATCTTCGAAAATAACAAACGTTCTTCGCACGGGTAGAGAATGGAACTTCCAAGACAACGCACATTTTAGAACCCTAGTTTGTAGTCCTGTCAGAATCCAGAATAGGGTAACTAAACAGGGCCTATTCTGACTGGTGTAGGCCGAAATGTATCAAGCGTATAAAACTAACCACTTTGCACTTTACTACAGCATTCAGATGATAGTGTATATATGCATAGTTGTGGTCGCGTCTGAGAACTAGCAAACTAAGAAGTTTCTTCAGGAAGTTCAATTTCATATGCAAAACCCACAACCCCCCCCCCCCCCCCNACTCGTGTTGCGGAAGGACACACAGCACGGTGAAATACGAAATAAGAGCATGCTCCATGAACTGTTAACCAAATATGGGTAATTTCGCAAACATTTAGTCAATGCGTTCGGGAGAGGTCACAACCGCCAAAACGCACATTGCGTAACAGTCGTACGTGTTTTTCTGCTACAGCGATTATACAATCGCCACAGGCTGATTCGGGTCAACGGACAACGGTATACAGCAGGTAGGATCGATCTACGGTTTTGCGGTATGTCTTTAATGTTTTTCATAGGTTTCTGAAGTATTAACTAACCTCTTCATGCAGATTGATGTTCACGTTTGGGAACTTTTGAAAGCCTCGGTGTCACTTCCTTATTCACACACTTCAATTTCATGCAAATATGTTTTTTTATATTACTGATAGTTAAATCAATTGTGTTTTATAAGACTAACTAAAAATGCAGGGTATTTTTAGAAATCTATTATGAAGAAGTCAATCGTTTCTGTGACAATGTAACCCAAAATGCAATGAAGGAACTGGCACCAGGTTGGTAACTGCGCGCTCAGTCTGATGCCGTGCTGAAAGCACTAGTCTCCGCATCATGAGTAGCGCGTTTGCCGATGCGCGCTCAATATTTTTGTAACAGTTTGTACACAGCCGTGCCGTCACTAATCTCAGCTGCAGCCGGCTGGGCCGTGCCGGCGGCCTACGCGCAGGCATCTAGAGGGACTGCAGGGATGTACACTGTAATATCATTATAGTATTTATACTATAATTTATAGCTTTGTACGAAGTATTATAGCAAATTCATTGGAGCAAGACAAAATACCTAATTTAAAATGAGCCCTAAATAGTATCATGATACTCATTATTCACAATGGTATGTACTCCATATGTCAACGTAGCAAGTATACGGCCAAGAACACTAACAAATGTTTTATAAATAAATTTCAATATAAATAATAATAGACACGCCTAATACGTTGGGTACTAAAGTAGCATTTCTAACATTATCTTAGTTTAATACAATCCCAACTAATATTATAAATGCAAAAGTGTTTTGTTTGTCCTTTCACGTCGCAACGGATCGACGTGATTTTTTGCACAGAGATAGTTGGAGGGCCGGGAAGTGACATAGACAACTTTTCATTCCGAAAAAATCTCATTTCCCCAGAAAATTGTTTTAGTAAAAATAGTTCTCGGGGTACAATGCTGCGTCAATGTAAGTTGTTAGTGTGGGAAGAAAGCACGTCACACAAAAAAGCGATAGAGGCCCTAAACGGAACTCTACAGGATATACGAAACAATACAGACATATTATGGGAGGAATGGTTGTATTACTGGCTGGTGACTTGCGCCAAACTCTACCGGTGATTCAGAGGGGCACACCTGCAGATGAAATCAAAGCCTGTCTCAAGTCGTCAAGCTTATGGGCAAATGTCAAGAAATTCAGCTTGACGACAAATATGAGAGTGCACCTCTACAATGACGTTGATACAGGACATTATGCTGATATACTATTAAAAATTGGAGATGGGTGGTTAGAAATAGATGCCGAGGGCTGTGTGTCACTAACGGGGGATTTTAGTAATTTGGTGCAAAGTTATACAGAACACTGTTTGCTAGCGTTTACCAAGTTCTACAAAGAAATATAAATGATGACCAGTGGCTGTGTAAAAGAGCGATTCTAGCACCAATAGATGACATCGTTAGTGCTCTGTTCTGTGTTTATGATCAGCGTCTGTCTACTAACAAATACCGGTATTTCCCCCTATAAGTTTGTTACTATAACCACGCGAGCGAAGCCGCGGGTAAAAGCTAGTATATTTGTAAGTTGCAGAACATTTTAAAAATAGAACGCTGAAGTTATTTATAAAAAATAAATAACATCGTAAACCTGAAATGGCTGCCAAAAGAATTTTCGTTTAAGTACTACAATTGCGTACTAAATACTATAATTTTCACAGATTTGTACTACAACTTGCGGGGTTCACATCCCTGCTAGCGAGTCGAGCCGCCAGCACGTGTCGCGTGCACGGTGACATTTGTCAGTCACCAACTCCTTCCAGCTCCTCTTTGGAAGATACATTACTGAGACTTCAGAAATGCCCACACATGTCCAATAGAATTGAGGCCGGGAGACTAAGCAATTGTTTTGGAATGCTCCTAATTAACCATTCTATATGAAGACCAGCTGTGTAGGCTTATTTCTCTGCATTTTGCTGGCATTTTTCTTTAAGACTGTCATTAAATGCAAACTTGCCCACTGTGCCGTCAATAAATTGAATATCCCCGACCACTTTCGCAAACACCCTCAAACCATAACTGAACCATCATGTTTGGCTTTGTGATCTGTTTCTGGCTTCTCCTTATAACCGGTGGCCACCATTAGGACCACTAAGTCTGATTTCAGTCATATCCGACAAGACGCCACTGTTCCAAATCTCTCATTTAGGCGCCCTGTGGGGAATAACAGTCTTGCAGGACGGTTCTTGCCGACGTAGGGCTCGGAACTGAGTTTTCTGCAAAAAAAAAAAAAAAAAAAAGGNTACTGATGAAAATATTTACAAAGCAAACTAATGCCATGGGCTACCACGTGACACATATGTAATCAACAAATAATAAAACATAAATATATATACACTGAAGAACCAAAATAACTGGTATATCTGCCTAATATCGTGTAGCCCTTTAACGCCCCCTCCCCCACGAGCCCTCAGAAGTGCCGCAAGACGACGTGGCATGGACTCGACTAATGTCTGAAGGTATACAGGAGGCAAATCACACCATGAATCCTGCAGGGCAGTCCACAAATCCAATCTTGAGCCAATTTGAGAAAGGGTTGCACGTCTGTCGCGTTTAATGATTCTCGTTAGTCGTCGTTTGTCCCGTTCTTTCGCGATCTTTTTCTGGTCNAATTTGAGAAAGGGTTGCACGTCTGTCGCGTTTAATGATTCTCGTTAGTCGTCGTTTGTCCCGTTCTTTCGCGATATTTTTCCGGCCGCAGCGATGTCGAAGATTTGATGTTTTACCGGATTCCCGATATTCACAGTACACTCGTGAAATGGTCATACGCGAACATCCAAATGTTATCGCTACCTCGGAGATGCTATGTCCCATCTCTCGTGCGCCGACTATAACACCACGTTCTAAATCACTTAAATCTTGATAACCTGCCATTGTAGCAGCAGTAACCGATCTAGATGCCGACAGCATCGCGTTACTCTGATTGGTTCCATACCTCTGTTATTTGCATACGCACGCCTATACCAGTTTTTTTTCTTTTTTTTTTTGCTCTTTAGTGTATATTTTATGCAGTCAGGTGTAATCAATTACCCGTTAATAACATTCAATGTAACCTTGATTTATTTCTCATCTACTGTGGAAACAGAACACCGGTGGTCTCAAAATTTCAAGTGAATATTACCTACTGGCATTTGAAAGCTCGCTACTGGAACAACATGGTGAGGTAGTTACTCAAGATTCCATATTTGAGTTATCTAGTTATAGTATTAGACCCACGACTTTTTCTATAAACTGAAAGCTCCTGCCCGAGCCGATATGAGCGGAACAAGTGCGCATTCGACCTTACTTTCTACTTGTTGACTATGGCCGTGCCTACATTACACCGGGCGAACCGTCTCGGAACACATTCTCTTACCGGGAGCAACTTCCAATTCAGAGCGTAGTTTCGGGGCGATTGTACGGGGGCTGGATTTGATTCGCCGCTAAAGTAGCCGTTCTTCCTGGGGACTCGTAAAAGTGAAGTTTCTATTTAGGTTTTCTCAGTGTGTTCCTAACTGACTGTTTTTTTTAAATACATTTACAACATTCTGAACTGTTGCGTGGCTTATTCACGATTTGTCGTAATTTTCCTTGAAAACCCTCCGAGCGCTAAATTTAAAATTGTCTCTTTCAGCTCGGAACAAAGTTCCTTACTTCGCCCGTTTTCTTGAGACTACTGCAGGGTGCATGCGAAGCGGGAACCACCAACTACACACGCACATCCCACAACTGTTTACACTAGACTCAAGGCCATCACACTACTAAGTGCATAATGTTGTATGAATAGCAAAGTGGCCTTACGTTGGCGTTAAAAATTGCTTCTCTTCTCAAGAGACTGCGTTTGATAGGAAATATTTTGTGCATTAAGTTTGTACAATATACTCTTATCTTTAATACACGAGACTTTCACACAATAATGTTAATAACCCAGAGGAAAAATATACTGTACTTTCCTGTCAATTTAACAATCAAATGAACTTTTTATTATTCCCTTCACCCGTCGATCAAGTGAAACTGTATTTATAAGAGAAATAATAGTCTTACGTCCATNGAACTTTTTATTATTCCCTTCACCCGTCGATCAAGTGAAACTGTATTTATAAGAGAAATAATAGTCTTACGTCCATAAAAGAGGAATTAAAGTGAAATGAATTCACTACTATTCAAGTTCACACACTTTAAAGATGTTAAGACATTGAACCACTTTTCGTTTAATGCCAAGGTGAAGCCGAACTCGGCTAGCTCTATAATAACTCTATGGTAGGNAAGACATTGAACCACTTTTCGTTTAATGCCAAGGTGAAGCCGAACTCGGCTAGCTCTATAATAACTCTATGGTAGGTATTAAGGTGCATGATATTGCAGAAACTGGCACATTCGGTGTCGCTTCCTCGGGAATAGTTACAAATATTTTTGGTATACGTTGGTAAGTTTCACAACGTTCTCGGGATAGAATGAACAATATTGACCAACGGATGCCGTCACGGCTTCGTTTGACTCCCAGCTTGCAAAAGAAGCACTGCCCAAGCATTTGGTCAAGCAAAGACTCGCTTCGTGCCACGTATTTACGGGTATTAACGAAATTATTCGGGCATCTGCTATTTCTTACATTTCAGTAAGAGTTTAAACATTTACTATCGTTAACAGTCTGTGCAAATTGACGAAGGCACGCAAATAATGACGGTTTCTAACGCAACAGAACTATCCGGGAATGACATATTCTTCTGTGTCAGCCATGAACGACGGTGTCTTTGAAAGCACTGAGTTTCAGCCACGTCAAGGAGTTTGGTATTGACTGTGCTGTCATTGAAACCGTTTGGGCCGAAAAGAAAACATTTTATAAAAAACCGTTGTATGGGATCGCGACAAAGACAATATCATTAAGAAACATTGCCTACATGCTGCTAATGGAGAAAAGTAGTGGGCGATAATATCCATGGATGAGTGATGACAGGATAGAGCTGAAACAACACACTCGCCGTTCCAAGTTCGCACAGACAGAAAAGAATCAATGATTGTGAAACAAAAATTTATCTTAGGATAAATGCGCCTAAGTTGGTTAGTGGAGTTCAATCAGCCACTGGTAAGTGCCGAAACAATTATGAGTACTATTGAAAAAGCTAGCTAGAATATAAAAGCCGCATGGAAGAAGCTCCACATTTGCAAAACAGACTTGACCGACTGAAGTCCGCAAAGGATTTACCAAGATAAAGAATAGATGTGGATGGGAAAACATGTTTGCAGATGAGAGCAAATTCAATGTGCGTGGCTCAGATGGTAGGCAAATAGTCTTGAGAAAATGGAACTGAAAGCTGACAACCAACAAATTGAGGAATTTAAAAGACGGTGGTGAACATATAATGGTATGGAGCTGTATGTCAGCTTCCGGTGTTCCGGTGTGTGTGTGTGTGTGTGTGTGTGTGTGGTGTCCACTGGCATCTTGAAAAAGTGAAGGCTACCTCATCTTCGCCAAAAACTACGATAAAATGCAGAAAAATGTGGCATTGCAGGAGAGTTCATGCTCTACCAAGAGAACGACCTCAAGAATACCTCACATATTGTCCAGATGTATCTTATCTACAACTGCCTTTTTTTTTTTTGCATGGCCAGCCATAGATTTAACCACACAGGTGTGACTTTCCACCCCTACAACTCTGCCCTTTCTGGAAAATGCAGGGGTATAAGTTATCCTTTTTTTTACCTATGGCTTCCTGTTGTCGGACATGTATATTTATTTATTTATTACATGCATCTCACAAAGTGACTTGTCATTTCTATCCATTTATACCATTTAGTGGTCACCCTTGGTGTCCGGGCTACGGAAGTGGCGCGGCTGACCTGCCATCCACCACCACTCCCCGCACATCAAGGGAATTCTATTTCTATGTACTATGCCGTCTAAGTGGCACTACTACTAATTTATTTATGTACTTCATTACATCTCCTTTCATCAGTGTTGGCTAAGTAAGCGGAGAGGGGGACCTGTACTGCCTTACTCGATCCCCCTCCTCCAATTAACGGTCCGCCCGTTCGCAGTCATGACCTTATGTCTCAAGTACCGTTTACGTGCAGTCGTCTTCAACCAGGTCCGTTTCCCCGCATTAGTCTCGGTGCTGTTTTCCATATTTATTGCTCTAGTTTAGTTATCTTTATCTTTGCCGGGTTGTCATCATACAGCTTTTTTTCTGTACCCAATGAATTTTTTTGGGGGGGGGGAGTGTTAGCCCCCACACTTTAACCAGTTGCCTACTGGTTGTACCTTAATGAAGTTATTCTGATTTTTCATCAGGAAACTTACAGTTTTTGTAGCGGGTACACTCCCACTAATAGGCTTCTGTATCGGTTTTACTATGTCCCTTCCGGTATTATATGTTTATTATGAAGTAGGGGGGCGGGGGAACCATGTGTTGGTTGTGAGTTGACCATTCGAGCTCTTCTAAACTTTTGATGACCAGTCTTGCAAAATCTGTAAATTTTATTTTTATTTTATTTCAAACGTCAATATTTTCACTTTATGTTACNCTTACAGTTTTTGTAGCGGGTACACTCCCACTAATAGGCTTCTGTATCGGTTTTACTATGTCCCTTCCGGTATTATATGTTTATTATGAAGTAGGGGGGCGGGGGAACCATGTGTTGGTTGTGAGTTGACCATTCGAGCTCTTCTAAACTTTTGATGACCAGTCTTGCAAAATCTGTAAATTTTATTTTTATTTTATTTCAAACGTCAATATTTTCACTTTATGTTACTCGTAGTTTCCTTTTCAGTTCCATTGTTGCTGCACATCATCCTCTGTTCCACAAATTACATTTCAGGGATTCCACCAAATTGAACTNCTTTTCAGTTCCATTGTTGCTGCACATCATCCTCTGTTCCACAAATTACATTTCAGGGATTCCACCAAATTGAACTTTTATAATTTCGCCTTGAAGTTCCAATGCCCTGGCAACAGCTGTGACATGTAATGATTTGTCGGGATCAAGGGGCAATTCAGTCTTTCTTCTACAGTCGGATATACATTATATGTGATTCTACCTTTGTCAAAATGTTCCCACCTGTACACAAGTATTGTTTCTTCTCCTTTTCCAACNATACATTATATGTGATTCTACCTTTGTCAAAATGTTCCCACCTGTACACAAGTATTGTTTCTTCTCCTTTTCCAACTGGGGCGATGCTTTGCTACCTTCGGTCACTTCCACTATCTCACTTCTTTCTTTAATCAAGAGGTCCAGGGGTACTGCCCCAGCTATCACTTGAAGAACTTCCGTGGATGTTGTTCTATATGCCTTCGTAGCTGCCTAAAGCGCTGTTATCTGTGTCTTGAAAATTATCTTTTTCATCTGGACCTGTGATGCTGTTCTGTACCACACATGGCAACTGCTGAAGACACCTTGATACAGTGTCATCGTAGTCTTGAATCAAGTCCCCAGGAGAAGGTAGATACAGATTTCGTCTTGCGGTATACTGACACAGCTTTATCCATTGAGTATCTGATGTGGTCGTGGAATCGTAATTTACTATCCACAACCACACTTCACCTTGTCTTTCAGCTTGACGGGTCTGCCTTGAAATCTTATTATCGGTGCTCTCTTGAGGTTACCCTTCATAAGCATTGCATATGTCTTGTTTACTGCAAAGGTAATTTTCCCTGCATTCCCCCATTCTTCCACTTTATTTGGTAACAATTGCCCTCAGATGCTCCATCCACGGGGCCGCGGTGACTGAGCAGTTAGCCTCCGATCATGACGAACTGGGTTAAATCCCCGGCCGACATATAAGAGTTTGCAGGATAGTACAACGACGAACCAGCAGAGCGACGACCGCGAGTGAAGTCTGCGGCCTTCGAGCACAGGTACAGTGGATAGAGACTGACGGGTGGGAATGTGCAACTGGAAGCGTGGGTTACAGGAGTATGGAGATTACGGCAACCGACAGATTGAATGTGTATAAAATGAGGGAAATTTACTAACCAATATAGACTGAAAAAGACTTGAATTAAAATTGGGAGACATTAAATATTGCTAGACAGTTTGCTGTAAATAATAACTAACTATTTATAGCAGTATAAATAAGATTTTAAAAATCAAACTTTTTTTAAGACCTCCATCTTTCTGGAGTCTTGTAACAGTAACACAGTGAAAGCCCACTTTGTAGTTTCTTNCAAACTTTTTTTAAGACCTCCATCTTTCTGGAGTCTTGTAACAGCAACACAGTGAAAGCCCACTTTGTAGTTTCTTGTAAAGGAAACGGGGGAGAAAAGTCTAAAAAATTACATTTTCAACTATTTTCACTTTTTTTCTTTGAATNCAAACTTTTTTTAAGACCTCCATCTTTCTGGAGTCTTGTAACAGTAACACAGTGAAAGCCCACTTTGTAGTTTCTTTTCTTGTAAAGGAAACGGGGGAGAAAAGTCTAAAAAATTACATTTTCAACTATTTTCACTTTTTTTCTTTGAATCNTTTCTTGTAAAGGAAACGGGGGAGAAAAGTCTAAAAAATTACATTTTCAACTATTTTCACTTTTTTTCTTTGAATCGATTTAATAGGATAAAAGTAAAAACTGTTTATAATATTTTTTTTTTACCTTTGCCGAGAACAAGTCGTGCCAGAACATTTATTTCCTGAGATACACAAAACACTGGTTTTACTAAACTTATTTTACTCAGGAGTCCACTTTGAGTGTACGGTTTTCCGTAAATACTCCTGAGCTCTGCGGAGTTTCCTTAGGTACCGTTATATTAGGTCTGATACCTCTGGCAGTTTCCTTGGTTACACGAGGCAATTACATCGTCGGATGTCTGCTCCCAGAGCCTATTAACCACTGGAAACAGCACATGGACCTACTCAACCAAGCTAATGTATATCCACTTATCTGCATACAAATAAGCCCCAACGAGCATGCAAATATTCTACAATGAGCTTTATGTAAACACGAATGTGACACGAACAGTGCTAGTACGTTCACCACACGTTATGGCAGTGCACCAGCATTCACCAATATTACCAACTGGGGGAAATCGCCCCAACAGAGCCAGCCCCGGATGAAGTCTATGACCCATNCAAGAATCCAAATTTTGTTTAGTTAGCACTGTTATATTCCCGGATTGGCAAATAACGTCGGTACCTTGGTCTTGCATGGGGGAAATCTGTTAAGTTGATGTTTTCATTTAATAACTTAAATGTTGTGCCAGCTAAATAAAATGTTGAAAATATCCGAATATATTTTTGAAGTTTCATTGTAATGGTAAGTTCATGTTATTACGATGGTATGATTGGACTGTTTCCATTGCCGGCCACGAGACTAAATGAAAATCACACACACACACACAGAACTCAGCAAGACTTGTTTGTTCTCTCTGTGTGCGAGAGAGAGATTTGTATTTATACCCATGGTCGTCAAGACAGTCCAATCATATCATAATAATAACCGAATGTAGTTATATAATGAACCTATTTACACACTTTAGCTCAAAAATAAATTAGTTTAATTACTGCTAAATTTAAACCTTCCAAATTAAAATTCCCGGGGGGATAAACCGCCGAACCCTTACTTACAGGTGGCCATTATCAAGTTTAATTGTTACANATGCCACTGAAGAGAAGCACGTCGCCCTGTGAACCGAGAAGCTTGCACCGCTGTCACCAGTGTTGCCAACACTTGACAGTGACTTCCACTAGGCCACATGTGAAAATTCACCAAAATAATTATTCGGTGCCAATAAAGCAAATTACTTTTTTTACTGTACTGATTTAGAGGTCAGCATAAATTATTGGATATCACCAACTTTCGCTACTTGAAAACGTTTTTAATTCAGCACGATATCTGTAAGGTTTTTTTGGTGACAACTTTCTGGAATATTTCAAAGTTATACCACAAATTCATGGTTGCCAATTAGAAAAGTATGCAAGAAACATTTACCACTTTATATATTTTCCCTTCTGGGAAACTTGTCACCACATTCCACACATAATTTTTATAAATACATTGGATTATCCATACTGACCACTAGATAATTGTCCACCAGGCATTAAACCACACGTGGTTGTAGACCACAGTGTTGGCAACACTGTGGTCTGCACAAGAGGCTAGGGCGCGGGCGGGCGACAGGGCGACAACCCCGGCGAACAATAAAGCAGGTTGTTATGGCTGCACGCCGCCTCTGGCTTCCTGCCCCGTGCTCGCGTCACAATGGTCCTCCTCCCGCCACTTCCATCTGCAGTGCACTTGTGCACGGCGCTCCACTCCTTGCCCCCGCTGCAAGGTTGCCGCAGTCAAACTGCGCGCGTGCCTAAACGTTACTCTGCGAGTCAACTTTTCTCTTTGGCGGTGCCCAAACACTTCAACTGTTTTACTCGCTCTCGGCAGGGTTATAAAACTGCAAAGTAATTACTCAAGCATTTTGCCAGGGTAAAACTATATTACGGGCTCTTTCAGCGAGCAAGGACGGGTAAACTGAAAACGGCGGCAAGATTAGTAGAATTAAACAAACAGAAAGGAAATGCGGACATTCTGGTTACACACACGGGAAAAAATTAAAAATAGTGATAAAATTCTTTTATTTTTATTAAAAAATTTAAAGTTAACTTGTATAAAAGGTTGAATATTTAGACGTGATGTTTATGATTAACTTATCGTAAGCAATACCTTTTATGTAAATTACTATTTTTTTTTTAGAAAAAAATAATTTGGGGACAGTGATAAATGCCTTGAATTTACGTTGGTTAATTAATCGGTACATACATGTAAACAAAGCACGTTATTTACATCATGCTCGTTCCAAAAGCACGTTTACTTTTACTTTCATCAGCTGTTAACTCTGTTTTGGAACGCCACCCAGATAGATCGCGGGTTAAAGACCCCCTTCACCAAACTGGACAGTATGAAACAGAGGGACTGGGGCGATAGGGGCGATACAGACGCACGGCGTCTAGTCTCCCATCGCCTCTATACGCAAGATTCTGAACTGGCGTGCAGTGTTCTCGTCGTGCTGAGTCCGCCTGTGGAACTTCCTCGTACTGGCCCATCATTTTATTGGTGGAAAGTCTGTAGCAGTGTCCAGTACAGGTCCCTATAATTGGTTTGCATTTTCCTAGAACGTCAGGTAATTCGCGGATTCTGTATTTTATTATTGACTACTTCGCTAATACCCTCTATCTTTCGGTCCACATTGTCTATTATTCTATCGACATTTTAGTTTAAACTGTATATTTTCTTGTCTAATAGTTCACCAACACTAATAACAGATTCACTAACACTATTTTACTATTTACATATTTATCTACACTATTTACAATTCCCTAACACTACTAATCTGACTTTACATTACTTATTTGGCCACCAAGTCCTTCGATTGACGAGCTGAGTGCTTTCACGTCTGGTGAACATTTTCCTAGTTGGCATTCAGAAATTTCTAAATAATTCCTGTGTCTATTACAGGTAAGATTATATTTACAAAATTATCCCACTAGTTAATATTCTGTGATCTTAATTACATTTTCTATTCCTAAAATTAAATGCCTTAATCTCATTTCTGATACCAGTGTTACAATTTTCTCAAAAGTCAGTCGGCTGAACCAGGTTCGTTAAGGGATGGACAGTAGCCTTCACTCGTCGGGTCACGCCCTCTCATCCGTTCACACCACAAAGACCTCGTCCGTCCTCTTCACCGATGTCCCTTGCCGCACTCAGCCAGAAGGCATATACCAAGACTGCCGACTCTTGGACCGCTGCAATATTTATAGGTTAGTAGACCATCGCCCAGAAATTTCTCTAAATGCCACGTTGCGCCGAGGGTCCTAGTTCCCAAAATATTCTTACGCATCATTCAAACTCGTCG
>NQII01002618.1:203225-213949 GCA_002778355.1 Clitarchus hookeri | reverse complement strand
AGTGGAAGGAAACAGCCCGGCAGATACCAGACATGGCATTGCTATAGTCTGTTCAAGAAAATGTACGCTCTTTTGAAATAACCCTTGAAAAAAGTCACTGTCCGTTAACTGCATGGATTTTACACAGACTCCCAGTTAGGTTGGCAGCGAATTGTGTAAATAGTGCTAAATCTTGAGACTGTAACGTTTAAATTTATAGGATATCTAGTTGGCGTTCTTTTTATTTGAACACATTAGAATACTCATTTGTAAAAGAAAAATTGATCACCATGAACGAATTGCGACAGTAACAACGCAGGTTGCCACATAGTCTCGCCATAGCCCGACATGTGTTCAGTTTGCGTTTATCGCGCTTTGCTTGCTCGAATGTGCCACTAGGAGCATACTTGTCCCTCCACTATTCATAGCTGCTAGACACCAGGTAAGGTTTAAGTCAGAGCCAAGTTCACTGAACAAGCCGCATTCGACAACCCTGCGCCCAGCTGGGCGNCTCCACTATTCATAGCTGCTAGACACCAGGTAAGGTTTAAGTCAGAGCCAAGTTCACTGAACAAGCCGCATTCGACAACCCTGCGCCCAGCTGGGCGAGTTCAAGAGGTCGCTAGGATGTTTCGGCGCATCGCTTGCCACTGGAACCGTTATGCCTAGACATGTGACGGCAGCTGAGGATACGCACGTGTCCAACAGTACCATGTCCACGTCCCATTATCCCTTACGTCTGCCATTACGACCGTATCATCGCCGAGCACGTATGGATCTGTCAGGGACGGGCGACATTGCTTGCGGATTGGCGACGAATCACACTTCTGTCCAGTTACAGACGGCCGCCGAATTAGAGTTGGAGACGTACTGGCCAGCGTTGTGATCCACACTTCATTGTAGAGTCACGCACCGCCGCAGTGAGAGGTGGCGCTTCCTACTGGCGACTGAAGGAACCCTGACTGCGCGGCGATACGTCCAGGAAACTCTGCGACCACGTGCGCTCCGCTTCCTGGTGCAACTTGACAACCCCATTCTCCAGCAGGATAATACACGGACCTCGCACAGCACGGGCATATCCGACCTGCCTTCGTGATGCCAGCATGCCCTTGGACAGCTAGGTTCAAGACCTCTCACCCATGAGGACGTTTGAGACCAGACTGGACGGCAACTACTGCCAGCTGCTAATACGGCGGATTTGGAGGGCCGGTTGTGCTAGGATCTTCCTCAGGAGAACATCCGACGTCTGCATGCCTCCACGCCCTGCCGTACCGCCGCCTGTCTCCGCGCTACGGGTGGTCCAACACCATACTAAGTACATCCTGCAAGTGTCGGTCCCCTGCAATACATGCTCGGTGTGGCACAACATTCTGATGGTTTCTGTATACATACTACCACGTCCAGTGCATGTATACGTGTCCCCAAGATGGCGCCTTCAGGGTGATCAATTTTTTTCCTGCAGATGAGTATGGATTAGTAACGGGCAGAACGATTCAGATGGACGAGTCGATTCGTGTGGATCAGTTCAGTGAAACGATTCGCTGACAGGAATCTTTAATTTCGTTCTCATATACGGCCGTTTTTTTTAGTCATGACTCGCTCTCCATCTCGGGTGTTCGTTATCTCTGCTTCTTTTCGGCTCTCGTGGAACCTGCGTAGTCTTCATCTGTTCTTTTAGTTAGCCTGATTGCTAAAGGATTATTTTACTTTAGTGGAAGATATGAATGTGAAGTACTTCTCGGCATTGTCATGTTACAACACGATGCACGTGCAGGCGGTATCTACAAAGAGCGATAGTAGTAACAAGATGGCTGTGAAGGCCTTCCCCATCTCTTCCAATGGACACAGCAGCATGCCATGCACGCATGCAGGTAGTACTGCCCAAGTGCTTGGCACTGTACCGCTAGTATTGAGCTTTGAGTGCATTTTATATGAACACAGTGGGTTCTGGGTAAATGCAACACGAAAGCTTGTTTTGTTAATTAAGCCATGCTATTCAATAAACCCGCATCGAACGTTCATCCTAAAGACTACACTGCTCAATAAACCCACATCAAACGTTCATAAAATGACGGTAAAATAGTTATTTGCAATAAGACGGTGGCCACGCCTGTTTAATTCCATTACTTAAGAGATATTAATGAGTGTTGGTGCTTAGAATGAAGGTCCCGATAACACAAACAATATGCGGAGAATTGTAATTTAATTTCACTTCGTTTGCGATATTTTGCAAACATGCTGTTTAAAAGTTCAATTTTCGAGTGATCATATCACCCTTAATCTTCAATTTACGTAGTGTCCTATACATGCAGCTCACAAAAATTAAGACGGGCATGATATTGGTCGGCCAGCATTTAACTAGGTAGTGTTTAAACTACGACTGTTGTTTGATCTTGTTCCGACATGTTAGACAAGCAGGCTATGTAATTAACCATCATAAATATTCCCTCTACGATATAGTGAAATGCAATNGTTCCGACATGTTAGACAAGCAGGCTATGTAATTAACCATCATAAATATTCCCTCTACGATATAGTGAAATGCAATTACGTGGAATACTAAAGTAGCACCATCTAGCGTGACACGATCATGTTTATAGAGCTTGCGTACGATCAGTCGGTACAAATGCGTCGTAATGGAAGCGGAGACGGCTCGTGCAATCACGCAGTTGCAGGAAGGATGTGCAGTGGCTGCAGAAGGCAATGTGGCGAAATCTGTTGGTAGGGCGCGGATTCTATTCAGAGGAAAAAGGAATTTTCCAGCTTTCGCCTAGCACAGTGTGATGAATGTNATGTTGGTAGGGCGCGGATTCTATTCAGAGGAAAAAGGAATTTTCCAGCTTTCGCCTAGCACAGTGTGATGAATGTGTGCGGGTGGGTGTATCGTTGCCGGGGAGAACAGTCCAGGTACGGGACTTGTTTGGCGTTGACTGTCATGGTATGGTATCCGACGGCCGAGCGGACAGTGTGGCGATCCCATAGACTTATTGCTGCCAGGTACAGAGAAATTGTTCTCGATCATGTTGGGCCCTTTGCAGAGGGAATGAGACTCCTGTTTGTGCTGCAACAAGACAATGCAAGAGTGCATACAGCAGTCTCCCCCAAAGTTGACATGCAGGAACTCTCGATCCAATCAATGGATTGCCCGCAGAGTCCCGACCTCTGTCCTGCGTTTATGCGACAAGCCTGACCAACGAGTCTAACGTAGCCCTAAGAACTTGCTGACGTACTNCCGACCTCTGTCCTGCGTTTATGCGACAAGCCTGACCAACGAGTCTAACGTAGCCCTAAGAACTTGCTGACGTACTCGTCATGAATGGGAGAACATCCCGCAAGCGGGAAGTGCCTAGACTGAACTGAAGTAAGCATGTTAGCTTCAGATTTNCGTCATGAATGGGAGAACATCCCGCAAGCGGGAAGTGCCTAGACTGAACTGAAGTAAGCATGTTAGCTTCAGATTTGAATGGTCTACTGACACACCACTGTGTACACAACTCGTGTAACAACAATATGTGTGTTCCAAATCTTGTCCCCTCTAATTGTCACACTAACCAGCCGACATTCAAGACTATTAAATGTTTTGTTAATATCCTTAATATAACATTTATCCATGTGCTCCTTGCTTACTACAAGGTGGGTATAATACTTGTAACAAATTCTCTGACATTTCCCTAACTATTTCAGGTATCCTGTTACCTTTTCCTAATCAAAACACACGGAAAAAATTCAAAGTTATTCTACGTTAAGTCATTGAACACTATCCTTTTCTTGGGTAGCATATTTATGGCTACTTTACTGTGCGATAAAAAGGTGGAAAACTAGCTATTTCAGGACCAGAAACAAATCCAATACATTATACAAATTAAGTTAGCAGTTCACCGAGAGCTACTAAAGGTATTCAAATTATTACAATATGCCCACTGAAATTCTATTTTGGAATTCCCAGACTTTTCCGTTTGCCAGGCAGAATCCTAGCAGTATTTTCCCCATGCCCACTTTAAGGACCGAAACCTTAGAATACCATATTTTCCCAGCGCTGACAGATCCTATATACTGTCAGTGAAGTTAAATTAAATTGCACTGCAACAGANCGAATACCATATTTTCCCAGCGCTGACAGATCCTATATACTGTCAGTGAAGTTAAATTAAATTGCACTGCAACAGACCAAGTAAGCAGGGCCAACATTTTATCCAGCCCATCGATAATTCTAGTGATACACGCTATTGACTTAATATGGGTGCCCAACACAAATACTTTATTTTCTACGTATAGGCCCTGTGTCACTTGGCAAATATGTATTATTGCCAGTTCACAAACTTAAAATTTTAAAATGCATATGATTACAATTGTAATACCTTGTATTCACATAACGAACAACTTTTGCAGAGTAGCAATTATTAACATTTTCCCTTAACCAGGGGAAAGTTCCCTGCCACGTGGGATCCCCTGTTTCCCTTGTGGATGGACACTATCATATAAGCTAACATTTTATTTACGGAGACTTAAGCTGGAGCCTCGCCAAAAACCATATTCTCACTACGTCTATGCTGAGTGTAAAAAAGTACAGGTAATAAAAGGTGCATAACAGTTGCGATTTCACATTGGGTATCCAAATAATTATTCCCTAAGATTTTAAATTTCGCTACATACACGGAAGACTAAAATAATACATAGTGTTGTAATCTCAAATTGTATCCACGTCGTTTACGATAGTCGTGTTGACAAGGAGAATGGTGGTGCGCAGCCAGCGAGCTCTCTCTACCCCATGCTCGCTGAGTAGAGCGACGGTCGACGTAAGTTTGTCGCCCTGCGCGCTATCAGCGGCCGTCGGCTCTGCAGTTCAAACAGGCGAGCCGGGCAGGATGGCGGATAAGAGGACAATACCCCAGCCCGATAACAAGCACAGGGAACCCGTTACGTCTTCCGACGATACCTTACACCGCTCAGTATTCGCACACCCCACGCAGCCGAGTGCAATCTCGTCTCTGATGGCCTGTTGCGCCATCGTGGTTCGTCTCTCGATCCAAGATCATGTTCCAACTTGATCTAAGATCGACACACAAAACCGTTGCATCACTCCAGTTCAGAGCATGACTGGAGTTCGAGATGAACTTCCATTTCGAACCGCCGAATATGGTGATTCGAAATCTCGAGCCGAGATCAGAATGTGTCTATTTATTTACTAGAAATAAACTTATTATTATTTAAATTGTTTAAAAATGGATTCCATTGTTTTTTACTGTTGAAAAATGCAAATTGAGACATTTTACAAAGACTTAAGATCCAATGCATTTATTTAGTTTTGTAAAGAGAGAACGAAATCCATGACTATCCCTCCGGGTAAAAACNGAAATCCATGACTATCCCTCCGGGTAAAAACACAACTGAAAACTGGAAAAGCCATTCTGAATATCGGAAACTGTCCTAATTTTCCGCACGACGTAAATCTCGCGTAAGAGCGGCCGTTACCGAAAAATGTAGAAAATACACCAACAGATAGCGCTAAGATCAATTGGNACACAACTGAAAACTGGAAAAGCCATTCTGAATATCGGAAACTGTCCTAATTTTCCGCACGACGTAAATCTCGCGTAGAATTTTATGCTCGCGAAAGAGCGGCCGTTACCGAAAAATGTAGAAAATACACCAACAGACAGCGCTAAGATCAATTGGTTTTTTTTTTATTTATTTCAAAACATTATACACACTTAAATTTTATTAAGCAAAATTCATAAAATTATTATACTTAAAACATATATAACTTCGCACCATCTAGTGCTATGTAAACTACCTTCTTCAATAATATTGGCATTAAATATTGTGTAAAGTGTTTCCAATCAAACAAAACTGAAGCAGAGATTGTTGCAGTGCATTCAACTAAATTATATAGTAAAAAATCCTGTTCTATAGAGATAATGTCCACAACATCGTATTAAATGTCTCCGAACTTCAAATTGAACAGTTACACCAGGCCCGTCACGAAATGAGAGCCAATCACAAAGAGTGTTTCAACTCAATACTAGTCCCGAACAGAGATCAGGAGATCTAGGATCGGAACTCGGGTGTTCGCGTTGGTGCAACACTCGTACATTTGGAACTAGGATCAAATTGAAGATCGTGTTCGCACCAAGATCTCGGGATCTGTTCAGTGCTGCAACCGGGCAAAGTGGAGCGGAGTGGGGGGGACTTGCGCGGCCCCAACGAGGTTTCGAGAACCGATGAAGTGAGGTGAGTATGGAGCAGCGCCGGAATGTAACTGCAAGGGAATCTGAAGACCCCCTAAAAAAAAAAACCGCCGACACGGCGACATCGTCCAGCCAGATTCCCACATGCGAAAATACAGAGAGTGTTATAGGAAACGCATACTTAACACCTGAGAGACCTGTCCAAACAGATACGTGTATGCACATAGCATATTCTTCAACCATATGTAAAGTAAAAACACCATAGGCCCACTTCTCATGCGTCGATCAAAATTTTAAAATTAACACAAAATCATGTTTTTAAAATTGATTCTCAGCGTATATGTACTCTAAAACACAGCGAACGAAATCATCTACAAATGTAATCAAACGTTAAGACATATAGCTCTTCTCTCCATGGTTGCCAACTTTGCTGAGCGCGCGCCAGCCGGTGCACCGTTCAAATATGTGCAAGCAGGAGCAATGACATTTTTCCAAGGTAGATTTCAAAAGTGTTCACTGTATCGCGAACAGCCTTTGTCAACACGGTACACAGGTATTGTTACTTTGAAGGTGGTTTCACGATAAAATGATCACACTCGAAATCGACATTTGAAAAAAAATCACTGCCGTAACAGCATACAATTTAGCGTAGGCAAAGACCGCAATACTGACGAGTAAGTCATCTAATTAGGAGACGTTCCACATCTTAACGCCTTATTAGACAACATTAAACATTTACGGCACCTAACATTCGTCACTTCCTTTTTATTTTACGCACATAGGGATAAAAATGGCGCAATAACAACACATTTGTATTTCTCATAAATTAATATAACTTGGATGCCGCAACATTTCAAGTTACTGGGTCCGTTTTTTTTTTCATTCAAGTGTTTTAATGCATATAAAATATTAAATTTACATAATAAATAAAACAAGTAGGCCCATTTATGTCGTCTACAAAGAGGTACATTTTATAATTGGTTTTAGTATTTCGGCGTTGTTTCCGGTCGCGGCAAGTCTTTATATATATAAACTTAGGTCGAGTGCATTTAATTATATTTGCAGCAATATTGAGCAATTCTGGAGCTTCAATGGATGTGTGTTTTACGCGACCGTCACGAACACGAGTAGATACCTCAGTATGGTTTTCATTAGTGTTTAGCAAATAACGCTACAAAACTGCTTAATATAACACGTGGAACATTCCTCCTGTACTTTTCATATAATGATACAGTTCCTCGACATTTTGTAATATTCTACTTAAACAAAATAACGTCATTTAAAAGCAGTTAAGCACGCAGTTTTCTTTATTCTACCCGTACATGTTATAAATAAAACCCATGTCATGTAGAGACGATTTAACACACGTTCGTCGCGTGTCTGAATTAATATTCAGTGTGAACTCAAGAGGGTTTCGTTCCTATGATACTTGACGGGCGAGAATTCACACCTTGCATATATTTAACGAGGAATGTTCTAGATGGCATGGCGCTAATATGATAGGAAAAAAACCACGCTTTAAAACATTTTTGAGACCCCCCAAAGACAAGATAAAGAAAAAAGTTTCAGAATAATATACAATTTGTTTCTAAACAGTAAGAACCGCATCAGTATTCACAAATTAACGTGCGTACTTACAATTTGCACTACAATAGTCACTTGCTGCGTTTTGTATATAAATACAGCGGACTTCTGAGCAGCTGATTAAACAAACGCCACATGCCAACGTTTACATTGCTATACGGCGGAAGGATATGCAATGAACTGAAAGTAGAAAATATGCAGGGCTTTCAGAAGTGCTCACTACCGTGAAAAGTCTTTAATTGACAGTGGTGTATTTAAATTTGATATCGCAAGAGTAATGCATCAGTATTCAGTGGCAAATTATTAATTGTAGTCTATTCGCGGTTTCTTTACTACCAATCAAACCTTAAGTGATTTTACTAATATTCTGCGTGTTTAAGTTTATAATTATTTCAATATATTACAATTAGCACGTAAAACAATACAAACTATGGGATTCCCAAGACATTAGCTAGGTAGATTCATGGTGAAAATGTTAATGAGACAAAGATTGTGTTCTCTGGTAATCTGCATAGGAAATAGGAAGTGGACAAAAATGTATACTTTCCGTATAAAACATTATATATGTATGCATGCAACCATCTATTTCACTTACTACTTGATCAAAATTAATGTCATCTAAACACAAAAACACCACAAGACATTAATTATTGATAATCTGTTTCTCTGAACAAATAAGTTAAGTTCTCAAGGATATGACGGAGTAACTAACAAAAAAATTTATTAAAATTTTTTGCGTAGGTATCGGCACTTGACTTAAGACTATTTAGTATATTAAGTATCGTTTGCAACGAATGTTAATCACACAATAACTATTTCTCAAAGTCATTGAAATATAGACAAAATATTAAAGTACGTACTATTTGTTAAAAAAATTTAGTCTAATATTTACCTACTGATTAAATGTGAAACGGATATTAAATAGTAAATACGCTACCCCATTTTTTTCAAAGCAGTTTTTATTTTGAAATTATTTTACATTTATCTGATTACAAAGAAAGTTCTGCAACAGCATTAAAAACAGTTCAAACTCAAGTTGCTACTGAAACCAAGCAGAATGAAAATTTCACGGGAGCCGGGATCCAAAAATACACCCACATTGTTTGGGGTTTTATACTGGAGAAAGTAGATCCGATAAGATTCATATTAGAATCGCATTTCATTNTACTGGAGAAAGTAGATCCGATAAGATTCATATTAGAGAAGACTACCAAATGGAAACCATAAAATCGCCGATAGTTACAGATGCACGATGGTTTACTGTTCGTCTAGCCGATGAACAATGACAAGACTATCAGGTATCTCCGAGCTGATCGACAGTAACGGAAGCCTGGTCGGCAATACAACACCAGGGAGATAAGAACGACTTCCGCAACTCACACCAGTCGAGTCGCTATGAACGGCGAAAGAGGCTCGAACGTTAAGCTGGCAGTGTACGTGACACACCACACGAGATGTTGAGAACTTTATTACAGATTACGTATGAGCATTACACGCCTCATTCCCTCTGCACAAGGAACTAAACTCCTCTCGTTCTCTCGCGCCTAACAGTGATGACGTCATCACATCGTGTGATAACGTCACCACATCGTGTGAAAGACAAGAGTGTTCTGCGTGCCCCCAAGTACATTCAGTAGCTTGTTCCGAAAATACGCCAGAAGTGATCATAAATACACGTTAAAGCCTAGTTTCGCTTTTAAAAAAACTCATCGGAAATGAAAATAAAACTACCGCCTTCCGGACGTCTTTTAAATGTTATGCGCTGTTCGCAGACAAGGGCAGACGACCCGGCACGTGTACGAACAAACAAATTAATTTCTACAATTTTCTAGTATGCCACGACATACGCATACTTGCTACTCCGTAGCATTTCCACACTACTGCAGACGCAACAGGAAAAAAGAGCAATCGGGTGGATTTATTTTGCTACTAATCACACACCACTATTTATCAAGATGCCATAGGTGTTCTCGAGGCGCTCGAAGCGAAAAATTCGTCTACTGACGTCAGAGGGCATTGTCGCAACACAAGGAACGCTCGGATGGGTGCATATACATCCGTTACGAGAATTCGGATGCTTGTTAGAGGCAGGTGCGTATTTTCAAGGCATCCGTTCGGACACTATTCAGAAATGGAATTACTTCAGCTCTTGTTAGTTATTCGCACAGCAAGCCCTTAGAGAAGCAATGAGATAATGATATGCGAGCACTTGCAGATACTCACGAGCACTGGCGCGGCATTGTTGTCTGGACGCGGACGAAGTGCAACCTCCCGGCGCTGCGAGCCACCAGCTACTGACGCGGCGACAGCTAGACGCGCGCGCGGCAAGGCGACCCGCATGCGACACTAGCGCCACTATCGCGGCTCGAGGCGCGGCAGGTGCGCGCATCTGCCCGGCCCGCCAGCCCATATCTGCCGCCCGCCCGCCCGCCTTCCAGCAATGCGCGGACCAACTGCGCGCAAAACCCACGCCGCCAATTACAACTTTTAGTAGCGTTCGGAGGGTGGGGAAGGTGTCCTTCATTTCTGGAGATTCGCGTTTTCCAGTAAAGTAACTGATATATGGTGACGGAAATATGTACTAGCTTGTACGTCATAAACAAACTGCAATGTTATACGTCTCCAATGTGTGGCTGGTGTGAAATTTAAGTAGTCTACACCAAGGCCGACACGAAATTTGCACTACACCGAAAACCTGAGTTTTGACAGTCGGTATATCTTTCGTATGTGGCCTCGTGTGGTTAACAGCCAGTACTTTCCATGTGAAAAAGGCATCAAAACTACGTTGTTGTAATTTGTACATGGGAACGATTCGTGTGATCAACCATCACGCATTATTACTCTCCAGGGAGGGAAAGACAGGAAAATCATTTTCCCTGACAGCATAATGTTTGAAATTGTTTTTACGTGAGCTAGGGAAAAAATGTTCTGAAAGGGGGTATTCCCTGGCAACTACCTCCCCCCCCCCCCCCC
>NQII01002618.1:185266-197145 GCA_002778355.1 Clitarchus hookeri | reverse complement strand
AGCTCAACCAGGTAGCCAGGACTTAGTTCCCCCCCTACACACTCAGCCCGGAACACCACGGTCTGGTTTTCAGGGCACCTAGTCCTTTCACCTTACACCCTTCACAGGCTGGTTGCCGGACCCACAGCCCAGCCCCAACCCGGCCCCCCAAGGGCCGTCTGAAGTAACAGCGAGTGGACTACAGCTACTTATCCGACAACTGCCACCGAGAGATACTTAACAACCGAACTTATTAGACGTCGACCGCACTTACCGCCGACGTATCTGCGTAAGTGTTTTCAAAGTGCTTGGCTGAGTTGCGAAACCTCCTTTCCTTTAACACGCTTTCTTCTCCGGATTTCGGCACCTGATGACTTACTACGTCTGTCACCCTTGTTCATAGTAACTGTGAGGTTGTGGACGCCAGTTAACAGCGCACAGACAGAGGGTCCGGGGAACCCCGCGACGATACTCTGCGGTGTCAGGGCGTGGCGTGGCGGTCGACCAATAGCTACGGCGAGCTCGGTGACCGCTCCGTCACCCTTGCTCACCTGCCGACAGCTACACGCACTTCTCAGCTACAATTGTAATTAATTTCAAGATTTCTGTGCCAGAAGTGGCGCGTTCGGCACCCCCCTCATGATCAAACAACAGGCGATAAAATGAAAATTAATTTTTATATCTGAAGACGCGCGTTTGGGCAACAGCATACCTGACCCCACCCCTTTTTTGTCGTTACGCCCCTAGTTACATATACACGATCAAAATCGTGCGAATATCTGTCTGTGATGTACGTCCTCCCCCCTCCCCCCAACTAACTTATTACCAACATAACAGACTGCAATAAAATTGTGCATAAATGTCACTAACTACAGCAATACATTAACCATCATTCCAAACGTCAGCCACTCACGCATTCAGTCCCATTTCCCCACAGTCCAGCAGGTCAGACTCAGTATCTCTGCTTCTCTCCCATCGGTCCCAGACAACAGTCGCTGGCCGCTGTTTCGCTCGTCGTCTCGTTAGTTACACACACCTGGTGCTAAAGGCCGTACAAGACTACAGACTCTCGACACAGAGGCACACCGGTGCTTATATAGCTGAGCTGACTTGACACAGAAGGTTTTTCGCACTTAACGAGTCGCCGAGAAGGGTGGTTATCAAAGTACGGGATTTGAGTCACCCCGATAGCCATATCGCGGCACGTGTTAGTGTAATATCAGTCCGTTTGTAACTCAGCCTTTCCTTCTCCAGTTGCCTCTGACATCCCGAGAGGGGAAGGTCACAAAGGCGAGCGGCCGCATGTAACAACATATATCCCCGCCAGATTTCGCAGGTAACTAATACCACGGTAGGCCATTTTACCATATACTATTTAATGGGTGAAGCACTCCTTTTCAAAATGGCGACCATACTAATATTTTTAGGTTTATTCGCTATTTATACCATATCATGTGGCCAATTTTGACCAAACTTTGTATGCAGAAAGTAATTATTACACGAATTACATATTCCGATAGACGGCCTCTTTTGTCTGCCATTCTATAAAACAGAGCAACATGACAAAGTAAAAGTTTTTGTCATATCTCTGGAAACAGTCAACCGATCCCTCCAAATTTAGAAAACAAAAAATACTACAGTACATAATGTACACAAATATGTTTTAAGTGAAGCAGACACTTATTTTGAAAATGGTGGCACTATAAACACCTCATTTTAACACATTTTCGTTTTATCTCAGAGTATAAACTACTTCATCAAGCTTACTCGCATACATAAATTATTTAGAGGAAAGTAGGGTAATTATTTGTACTGGTAGTTTCTTGTTTAAGATAAATTTGTTCAGAAAATGTTCTTACGTACTTGTTCTATAATTCTGCGATACTACACTGTACTGCATGNGTTTAAGATAAATTTGTTCAGAAAATGTTCTTACGTACTTGTTCTATAATTCTGCGATACTACACTGTACTGCATGTTATGTTTTACTTGTATGTTACTTTACCACTCGACAAAACCTTTATATAGAAAACATAAGTGTTACAAGACGCCACAGGGGCGTATCCGGGTTCCAGAGGGATATATATCTTAATAAAATAAAAGAACTCAATTCAATTTTTCATTTATTTACAATGTTATAAACATCCACATAGCTATTATTTACAACACTGAACTACATATCTCCCCTATTAACTCTCGTTGTTCTCGACGAGCGCAATATTTAATGTCTATCTCAATTTTAATTAAGACTTCCTCAACGTAACTATATTGGTTATAGTCGGNTGACGAGCGCAATATTTAATGTCTATCTCAATTTTAATTAAGACTTCCTCAACGTAACTATATTGGTTATAGTCGGCCCACACTCACTATTTACACATATTCAATCTGTCTATAGCCATGGTTCCAGATGTCAGTTACTCACGCATGCAGCTCAATAGTCCCGCCCGCCAGTCTCACCTTCACTGTACCGATGCTCGCAGTCCGCGGACTTTGCTCTCGCCGCCACTCGTCGCTCTGCTGGCTCGTCGCCTTCGCTGTCTTCGCACACCTGGCGCTCAAGGTTGCACAATCCTCCAAACTCTAGACTGTCGCGGCTTAGATAGTCTCGCTGGCCCGATCCAGAGGGTTCCCCGCGTCCAGAGTCACGCTGAGAGGCGGGGGCGATGACAAACTCTTGCAACGATAACCCCAGACCTCTAGATGACAGTGGACGGCATGCAACTCGATAAGCTTATTGCAGCAGCGATACTCCTTTGAAAATACCCGCGCACACCTCGGGTTATCATCTGATCTTGACACACAGCTTCGCTCGCCCGACCGGGATGGGGAAAGGGAAGCTATGCACACCAGTAACATGTAACATTATGTTTAGCGAATGAATCGATTGAGTGATAATAATCTCTAGGTACAAAATGAAATGTCCCTACCGACTGACTGACTCATTCATCAACGCACAGCCCAAACCGTTAAATTAAAAAAGCATGAAGATTTATACAGGAATTCCCCTTATGGCACAGGCACCCATCGAAGAATCGTTTTTCGAAATTCGACCCTTAAGAGGGTGAAAAGGGATAAAATGTGTTTCGAAGACTCACCAATAGCTCTAAAATCAATGAGATATCGCCGTGCTCTTAGCTTCAAAAGATAACCTACCCAAAAACATAAACGTAATTTCCGGATTTCTTTATTATTTCAACCCTTACGAGAGTGAAAAGGAGCAAAATGTTTTCGAGGACTACTCAATAGCTCATCAACCCGATGAGGCATCGTTGTGCTTTTAGATTCAGAAGGTAGCCTATACAAATATGTACCTAGAAAGTAATTTCAGGGTTGCTCGCTGTATAAGAAAGGTTTAGATATTCGCTGGCTCAGAAGGTCGAGCGGTGCACATCAAACTAAACTGAACTGGTCCATACAACGCGAGTTCGTAATTTGTTACCCATTTTTACATAAATCTATATTAATCGTTAGAATAACACAATGATACACTTCGCATGTCATGACAATCAGAGAACTGATGCTAAATAATTATCAAAATCTGTAAAAAANATAACACAATGATACACTTCGCATGTCATGACAATCAGAGAACTGATGCTAAATAATTATCAAAATCTGTAAAAAATCAGTTACCACATTCGAAACATGGATCAGATAGGGATATGAGAAAAAACGATTTCATAACACGAATGTTTTGCGAGTTATAGCAACTTACTCCAGGGCCCATGTGAAATGCTTGTGTAATTGTATTGAATTTTAACCAATATTTCATTTAAGCTAGTTTTATAGAAATCGATTATGCAGAGGGAAATGTCACGTTCAGGTGAATGGTTCTAATCACTTCAAATGGCGTTGTGGCTGATGGTTGTCGAAGATTCACACCTTTGCACATTCCTGGAGTTAACTGGCACAAAGCTAGTGCATGGCATGTTGGACGTTAATGCATGGGAGCGCTGTGATTCTTAATTTTAGATTCAATGCCGAGTCTGATATTTATGGCCTAGACTAGACTAAGAGCGAGTATGCGTCAAACCAGTTTCACTCTATGAAATAATTTTTAATATTGATACACGAGTAACACTGGTAAGGAAAGCAGGGTGGCACACAGTAAAATAATGTCACTACCATTTCTTTCCAAAGAAATGCAGGCTAAAAAAAAATTAGCTACCATATTTCTTACGTTCAACTTGTAAACATGTAGTGTATTCTTACGCCACACGTAACATTAACATTGCCGTGGGTCTGATCACGTTAATCGTACACAAATCACGTGCAACTACAAAATTATTAGGAAAATACATATTTTTACAAATTTGATACTGATTGAACTTACATCCATTGCAGAAACAGAAAGAAAAAGAAATCATTTCAGTTTTCACAAACGTTCACCTAACCCTTTTAATTCAACGTTAAGACAAGGAACAACTTGTCCTCAGTCCTTGTCAACTTTCCTTCGCACTTTTTAAATCAAACATTTGAAATATCACCCCATGTATGACGTGTTCGGTGGTTTCCTAAAAACTGACGTGTATCACAAGCGTTTTATACCTCTATTAACAACAAAAGATCTTATTTCTGGTTAAATTAACTTTTAATTATATTTTATCTACAAATTACAATATTTAATATATAATTAATATGAATAAAAACAGGGGGAAAGTTACAGGCGTGTTTGTAATGCCTAGGAANGTTACAATATTTAATATATAATTAATATGAATAAAAACAGGGGGAAAGTTACAGGCGTGTTTGTAATGCCTAGGAAAAATAACTCATATGAAAAATTGTATGACACCGAGTGCGCACGATCGCGATGCGCTGTCCCTTTGGTGTAATTTTTATGAACTCGGTTAAGCTTTGTTTGCACGTGGCGGAGGGATATATTGTAAGTAGAAGTTTGGCAGAGCTTGAGAAAAGGTGCGGAGTAACCGTGAATGGCCTATATGAAGGTCAACCAAGTGACAACCGTGCTATAATGAGAAGTTGAAGGAGGATGTTGAGGGCTGCAGGATANGCGCCCAGCGCCCCGCAGTCACGTCCGACATGCGCGACGGGAACCGCAGACTGCACGAGACACAGCTGCCCCGTCGTGCTCCTGCTCCACGCAGCCGTCACCGCGGGTCCCGCCTGCACACGCACGCACCCAGCACTCCATTCACGGCTACTTACAACTTTTCCCGAGGCCCTGCTGAACTTCCGCTTCCAGGACGTTCCTCTGCCTCGTGCAAACAAAGCTTAACCGAGTTTACACAATTACGCCAAAGGGACAACACATCGCATTCGAGCCCACTCAATCTTGCATAACAGCTATTTCTTACTGGGCATTAACACACATCATTTCTCACTTTATTCATCNTTCGAGCCCACTCAATCTTGCATAACAGCTATTTCTTACTGGGCATTAACACACATCATTTCTCACTTTATTCATCCATATTGATCATAAAAATAATATAATTTGTAAATTAAATATAAGCATTTAAATTTAAACGAAAATAATGAACTTTCATAATGTCTTAATGTCAACACAAGTATAATAGGCTTGTGGTATATGATATAATTAGGAAACAACCAAAGGTTTGATTCCAAAAGTGTAAAGAAACCGCTAATAGACTATATATACCACGTCTTTCTAAAGACGCAATTCCTTGCGAAAATATAAGACGCAAATGTATATACAACTTATCTCATAACGTGATTACAAAAGAGCTACGCTCCCCCCCCCAAAATGTGGGTTTTAAAATGCGTCTAGTTGAAAACATCAGAATGTGAATGGTGTTTTCTATACAGATATTACATCTCTAAAAACGTGGTCGGTGTTATAATCCTGTTTCCTTTCGGAAAATTGCTGACGGTACGCTTGTGTTTGTAAAACTACATTCTACGCAATTCTTAAAGACGACCTATGATTCAGCACGTCTCAATTAACAAAAAAAGATCGTCTTGTCGAAAGGCACTAGGTGAATCGTTTGTGAGATAATTAAATACGAATATTCAAAACATAGCGTGTGTTGCATACGAAAGTAGGCAAACCACAGCACAGAGTTGGCCTAAGGCAATTTGAATGAGGGGTTTTCAGGGGCTCATAGCTCCCTTAATAATCGCTTGACGAGAAAAGTGGCGTGGTACTTGCATTTTAATTTACTTTCGTCAGGAATGTACCGCGGAAGTTTGTCCCCGCGTTTCAGAAACACGTTGTATAGGCTGGCAACGGTAAGCTGAGCAGTTTTGAAAGCCCTGCTCGGGATATACAGTACTTCCATACACACGGCGTGGTCTTACGCCGTGTGCAGTTAACATCTCCGTGTGCCTGGGCACTTTATTCATGCGCCGGCCAAGTTAACTGTGAAATTACTACATCAGCAAATATTTTACCAATTTTCTCACTCTTATTTTGCTCATAAAAAACCAGAAAGCAAAAGAAACAATTTTAGAATTCATAGCCGTTTATCTGACTTTTTAAATTTAACGTTAAGACATGGGACTATGTTACCTCCGTCGTTATAGGATATTCAAGGCAAAGCGAGCACTTTTGAAAGCCCTCACATCTGGAATAACAGTCAATGCATATATTTTATTTTAGCCTTAGATGTTAGTTAACTTCCGAGTACTTACATGGTAATATTTATTTTAAAAGATTTACTTAAGGATAAAATATGGCTGAAAGTAAAAAGTATGCACGTTGTGTGTTCTTCCGCCTTATGTAAAATTAACACTGACAAGGGCCTCACAACAACATTTTGCAAATCTGCTCGTTTTTACACTTTGGTGCATTAAAAAATAAAAGCAGGAAGCGAAAGATATAATTTAAGTTATCACAAATGTTTTTACCTAACGCTTTTTATTCGACGTTAAGATATGGAACTACTTTCCTTCCATAAAGACTTCACTGGGCGCACGTCACTCGGTGCGCCCGTTAAAATGTGACGTTTACCTGAGGTTTACAGCCTTTATGCGCAGTTTTACTGGTTAATCTACTAATTGGAATGGTGCTATTTTCTCTGCGCGTTTCTTGGTAAGTTTTTGATCTCAGCGAATGAGAGCAAGGGAAGTTGTCACGTGACTTCATTTACATGGCAAACTTTTTTTTTTTTTTTGGCAAAATGCACAGAAGAAACATGTTTATACTGTTTTGAGGTTATCTATGCACTCACCCCGAGTTCTTCGAATAGCATTGCCAGTTTTCGTTCCTTCAGGCAAACTATTTTGTCCGCAGTCGTTTATTCCGTCCATAATGTTTACTTCCGTGATACAAAACCTGAAATTACAGCAATCTTTCTCCGCCGTAGGGGAATTCGCTGTTCATTACTCTCGCCAGCTGTCAGAAATTGTCATGGCTGCCGGCGTTACTGCACACCTCAAAATAAGTTTTGCACCAGCGATGTTTCTGAGTTGGTAGGTTGCTCACACTGTCTGCACGGAACGACGCACCAGACCTGACGAACGTCTTTCCGCAAAGCGATGGCTGTTGACCGTCCTTCACGTGCAAACAATCACGGGCNGTATAGGCTGGCAACGGTAAGCTGAGCAGTTTTGAAAGCCCTGCTCGGGATATACAGTACTTCCATACACACGGCGCGGTCTTACGCCGTGTACAGTTAACATCTCCGTGTGCCTGGGCACTTTATTCATGCGCCGGCCAAGTTAACTGTGAAATTACTACATCAGCAAATATTTTACTAATTTGCTCACTCTTATTTCGCTCATGTGCATTAAAAAACCAGAAAGCAAAAGAAACAATTTTAGAATTCATAACGGTTTGTCTGACTTTTTAAATTTAACGTTAAGACATGGGACTATGTTACCTCCGTCGTTATAGGATATTCAAGGCAAAGCGANTCTGACTTTTTAAATTTAACGTTAAGACATGGGACTATGTTACCTCCGTCGTTATAGGATATTCAAGGCAAAGCGAGCACTTTTGAAAGCCCTCACATCTGGAATAACAGTCAATGCATATATTTTATTTTAGCCTTAGATGTTAGTTAACTTCCGAGTACTTACATGGTAATATTTATTTTAAAAGATTTACTTAAGGATAAAATATGGCTGAAAGTAAAAAGTATNTTCCGAGTACTTACATGGTAATATTTATTTTAAAAGATTTACTTAAGGATAAAATATGGCTGAAAGTAAAAAGTATTCACGTTGTGTATTCTTCCGCCTTATGTAAAATTAACACTGACAAGGGCCTCACAACAACATTTTGCAAATCTGCTCATTTTTAAACTTTGATGCAGTAAATATAAAACCAGGAAGCCAAAGATATAATTTAAGTTATCACAAATGTTTACATAACGCTTTTTATTCTACGTTAAGATATGGAACTGCTTCCCCTGCATACCGACTTTACTGGGCGCACGTCACTAGGTGCGCCCGTTAAAATGTGACGTTCACCTGAGGTTCACTTGAGAAGTGCTCACTTTATCGCGAACCGCCTTTATGCGCAGTTTGGCTGGCTAGTCTACTATTTGTCGGTAACTGGAATGGTGCTATTTCCTCTGCGCGTTTCTGGGCAGGTTTTTCATCTCAGCGAATGAGATTTGTCACGTGACTTTATTTACATGGCAACATGATTGTTTTTGGCAAAATGCACAGAAGAAACATGTTTATACTGTTTTGAGGTTATCTGTGCACTCACCCCGAGTTCTTCGAATAGCATTGCCAGTTTTCGTTCCTTCAGGCAAACTATTTTGTCCGCAGTCGTTTATTCCGTCCATAATGTTTACTTCCGTGATACAAAACCTGAAATTACAGCAATCTTTCTCCGCCGTAGGGGAATTCGCTGTTCATTATTCTCGCCCGCTGTCAGAAGTTGTCATGGCTGCCGGCGTTACTGCACACCTCAAAATAAGTTTTGCACCAGCGGTGTTTCTGAGTTGGTAGGTTGCTCACACTGTCTGCACGGAACGTCGCACCAGACCTGACGAACGTCTTTCCGCAAAGCGATGGCTGTTGACCGTCCTTCACGTGCAAACAATCACGGGCGGTGCAAACCTTTCCTCGAGGTGTACAGTTGACGGAGTGGCTCGCAAGGAAACCCACACCGTGCGCGGCAAAACCAGCGACGGAAACCCGCGAGTAACCGGGTTACACGCACAGCTCCCTGCACAGCTCTCAAAGTAGCTCAGCGAAACTCGCCCCGTGTGCGCCGGGCTTTAGACAAGCAAGACAAAACATTTTGTAAAAATTTTTAAGTTCACGTCAAGGATCTTTTGTTTTCGCTTTTGTTTCGGTTTGCTTCGCAAAGTGTGGTAGTGGAAGAGGTGGTAGTGGTTTGATTTAATTTTGTTTCTTCCGTCGTCCACACAATTCTACTGAGCCCTGAGGCCAAAGTATATGGATACTACCGACGACGGAGACGTTGTGTGCTGGAAGGGCTTTGCTATGCATGAAGGTACGTCGACGCAGGTCAATAAAACTTGTAAATAATACATTAATGAATTTGGTTTTTGTCCGGACAAAATCGGTCCGGTAGTTTTCAAACAGAGCTAACAAAAATCGTTTAACACGAGACAATTGAAAGTGTTAAAAAGTACACTGAAGAGCTAAAAAAACTGGTACATCTGCCTAATATCGTGTAGCCACACCCCCCCCTCCCGGCTCAAGCAGAAGTGCCGCAAGACGACGTGGCATGGACTCGACTAATGTCTGAAGGTATGCAGGAGGTAATTCATACCATGAATCCTGCAGGGCAGTCCACAAACCCAATCTGCGCCAGTATGAGAAAGGGTTGTACGTCTGTCACGTTTAATGATTCCCGTCAGTCGTCGTTTGTCCCGTTCGTTCGCGATCTTTTTCCGGCCGCAGCGATGTCGAAGATTTGATGTTTTACCGGATTCCCGATATTCACGGTACACTCGTGAAATGGTCGTACGCGAACATCCAAATGTTATCGCTACCTCGGAGATGCTATGTCCCATCTCTCGTGCGCCGACTATAACACCACGTTCAAACTCACTTAAATCTTGATAACCTGCCATTGTAGCAGCAGTAACCGATCTAGCTGCCGACCGCATCGCGTTACTCTGATTGGTTCCATACCTCTGTTATTTGCATACGCACGCATATACCCAGTTTTTTTTGGCTCTTCAGTGTAAATAATGAATAAAGTTTATTTATAAAATAGAATTAAGTTCAAACGGTTTTTTTTTAATGCAGAGGGTGACGGTTTATAGAGTCGGTGGAAATGTATTTGGAAGCAGGTATTCAGTGTGGCGACCTCAGGTGCACGCCAGGTGGTTGTGACAGCTGTGTTGGCAACAAGCCACATTACAATGCTGCTGGGGCTGACGAGCTTGGAACTACGCGACTCGTGTGCAATATATACAGTATGTCGCAGGGAGATGATAACACCGGAGATTTGATCAAATCCCTAAGGTAGATGATCAATTCACGGAAGACGTTAAAATGACAACTCTGTAGGGTGATTTCCCTAAAGAACGTAAGTGATTTGATCAAGTCCCTTAACTGTTTTAGTGAAAAGATGTTGTACTTGAAGCTGGTAGCCTCATTACCTATAAAAAATTGCCGGCGAGCCTTGAAATGACCAAAACACCAGTAGTGAACCTTCCTGCTGGCGCTGGGGCTCGGCCACGGTGCGTCATTTATGGCTACGCTTTGGGCGAGTCCTGACTTCTTTATCTCATCTTTTCACTACAACTGTTACCGGTTTATATATAATGCTATTTACAGTTAATTGAGCACTTCTGAAATCAACCTTTGAAAACTATAACTGCCGCTATAAAAAACGGTCGGAAAGTAGCTTCATGTCTTAACGTTGATTTTAAAAAGTGACCGGTACGTAAACATTGTGAATACTAAAATGATTTCCTTTCCTACCGGTTTTCTTTTGGTTTATTTTATAAAGTGCAAGTCTCAATTTTTTTTAACATATACTTATTAAATAAATGTATAGTTTCACCTGACCGGCGCACGAATAAAGTGATCAGGCCCATGGCGATATTAACTCTACATCTGGCGGAAGAATACACAAAGTGCATACTGCAAGTAGATCTTGAGCAGGTTTTCCAAAAGTGCTCCGTCTACCGTGAACGTCCTGTACACACACGCAGACTGCGTGACCGCGCGGGGATTGGAACCCGGTTCGCCGTGTTTTGGAGGTGGGGGTGGGGGGTTGGTGTTTGTCCGACGGCATGACGTCACTTCCGCACCGCTCGTTGCGACAACAGGGCGTGAAGGCGCCCGCACGTCAGCAGATCCGAACGTCACACCGCCACGGCCTGGGTGAGAACGTTTCCTCAGACAGGATATAGTGGGTCTCACTTACATTGCAGCTGGTAAATATTCAAGCCATTTCATATTCATGCAACACTATACAATGTAGCCATTTTTGTTATAGGCTGTTCACGGTAAAGTGAGCACTTTAAGAGCAGTCTCATCAGACATAATAACCAATAAATACATTTCACTGCGGCCTCGGACTTTTGGTTTTGGTTATGATGAAATGTATGCACTGTGTTTATTACCCGCATGGCGGTGTTTACATTAACAAGTGGTCCAAGGACATAAATTCGCTGAAAGGTAAAAGTAGCCAGGGTTTCGAAAGTGCTCACTTTACCGTGAACAGCCTATACGTATTTTTGCACGTATGCACTTACTCTTTCAGCACAACGTAACTTGTTGACAGTTGATAATAATCGGCGGCCATAGAGTGCACCATATACTCTTCCCCGCATTCTAAGAGTGGGACGCATTATAGAAACGGTAAGCGGTTCCTCCATTTCAACGCGCTGTGCGGCGGGTAGCGAATACAAATGTCTGCACGCATTGCGGTGTCTTCCAACATTGCAGCAAGAAAAACTATTTTTTTTTTCATTCAATGATAGCAGGTGCCTTTTTTAAAAAAAAGTAACGGTAATGCTAGTTACGATAGT
>NQII01002618.1:141911-185128 GCA_002778355.1 Clitarchus hookeri | reverse complement strand
TGGTACATATTTGTACAAAAAATACTGGCCAAGTTTGTGTATGCAAAAACACGACTCAGCGATTTCATAAACTAGTAAAAAGAACGAAGGCGAATTCCGCAGTTCAACAGAGGCTCGTGCTTGTAGATAGCCCACGTTTGTCTTCTCTCCAATGGTCACACGTTCTCTCCAATGACCACACGTAACAGAAAACTGTAAAACAACTGAAGAGACGCACTGTATCTTCACTTAGCATCTCTTACACATACACCTGCCGATGGAGCAGTAATCATGAAAGAACAACAATTTCTTAAGTTTTTTTAATCGCAGGGTTGGGAAAATGCATGTCTTGCCAGCGTCTCGGGAGATAGTTCGTTACCATCGCCAGTTTCATCCACCCAATATATCGGAATTACATTTTTTATTATCGTACATTAAGGACGTTCAAGTGCCAAACATTCGATTCCGAGGATATTTTATGGCTTCGCAACACGATACAGATGAAAACTTAATAAAAATTCCAAATTAGAGTAACGTTTTTTTATCGTAACTATGAGACTTGGTAACATAAGATATTAATTGGTATAAGATTGGAGAAGTTATTTTGACACAAAGTTTGGTTTCAGCTAACTTGATTCTTGTAGTCACTCACAGGAGTGTCATGATGGCAATTACATTGAAATCCGACATTCGGTTTGCCTGCAACAATAATTTAACTTTTGGCTATTTTGATATTAAATTTCATTTCAAAAGTAAAAATGGTGATACGGGCGAAAAGCATACAACATTACCAAGAATATATTTTCATAACGTTCTGATAATATGGGCAATTATTTTGAGCTGTAGCCTAATGTACTAATTTTGTTCGATTTAATTTTTTTTTTTTTTTTTTTTTTTATATATATATATAACTTTAAAATTCTTATATATCCTTTTATCAGTTTCATTAAAGTAATTTAAAAGTCCCAAAAACGAAACAACTAGATTTGTGCCAAAAATTATGAAAATAATTTCAGGCTCTGAAACACCTTTAAGGGGAATCTTCTTCGCCCTCCATATTGGATTCTTGGTTTTTCTAACCTGTTAATGCTCTAAAAGTAGCCCTATTCCCAGCTAGCTTTCACCTTACGTAGCGGTACTGGCATAGCGACTGAACATAAACGCCATACCTCTCTGGCATTGCTGCGTAATAAACATACATTAAGAACATTTGTCAAGCAATTATAACGTAATTAGGGCAGCATAATTTTAAAATTAGCAATACATTCTTTCCGTTTCATAAACACCAGATAAAGTGTGGATAAAATTTGGCGACTACATTTGAGGACATTCGTAACATGCTTCTAAACGTGCTATAATAACAAGTATTAAGTTATTTAATTTAAAGGAAAGTCATGGCACATATATTCTAAATTCAAAATGGCGGATGAGACTGAGCCTTGAGTGCGCGTGGACAAAAATTAGTTTCAACTACGCCAATTGTAATTCGCAGGTTTTTGGAAGACAGAATTTAAAATCGAAGAAAGGGCAGGCAGTCCCAGATAAATACTTTTGCCGACTTCATTAGCAACTATTTTCCCAAAATTGCGCATTTATTTTGTAGCCTGCATCTTGCGCCGCAGCAACGTATACCTTTTTACGGAAACAAAAATATCTCGGCTGTAAAATTGCGTTTTTTTCTATTAGTTTACAGGCCACGCGCATGGGGAAGTTGCAAAAATCATTTAAAAAAATTACAAATAAATTGTGTCAATCTTAATTTTAATGATCTTCTAAAAAGTGATGCTATTTGTTTCTCTCTTGAATATTTTCATAACAGTGCTGTGAAACTAACGGAAAATGGTAGTAACTTCGTCCCTACAAGAAAAACACCTCCCATTTGCACATCCTGTTCACGGGCCTGGTTGGCTTCAACTTGTAGAATACGATTAACGTTTTTGTATGCTGTTCACGGTAAACTGAGCACTACAGAATGCCGTGCTCAGATCTACTTGTATGCACATTGCGTATTCCTCCGCCATAATGTAAAATTAACACTGCAATGGACCTGATCGCTTTGTCCATGCGCCGGGCAAGGGAAACTGTGAAATTATTAGAAAAGTAAATAGTTCACAATCTGCTAATACTTTAACACTTAAACGCAATTAAAAAAAAGCAGAAAGTAACAGAAATGATTTCAGTATCCACAAATGTTTGCCTAACACATTCAATTAAAAGTTAAAACTTGGAACTACTTTCCCTATGCAGTTACCAACTTTACTGGGCAGGTAGGGGCAATGACATTTCTCAATGGTCGATTTAAAAAGTTTTCCATTAAGGCGGTTGCCTGCAAAAATCTACGCAGCGCTACGGGCAGGTCCGAGCGGCGTATGTATGGCGTTATGTGCAGGCTTTCAGTCAGCGACTCGCCTTAACGCTCGGCTTCGCCCCTTTAGCACAAATCCTTGGTTTTCCTGTCGTTATTTTACTTTCAGAGGCACTATAGAAAATGTTTGATTATAGGAAACATACAATTCACTGGTTGTTTAATATCATTGTATCTNACTTTCAGAGGCACTATAGAAAATGTTTGATTATAGGAAACATACAATTCACTGGTTGTTTAATATCATTGTATCTCATTTGCATTGTGTGATTTTCTGCTTACAGGAAGGCAGGAACTTATTGATGAAACATAGATACGTTCTCGACTTTTTACAACTAACAGATAACACTCAATTAAAATTCAGCACAACCATATTAAACAACTCGTAAAATGTAAATTTTCTGTAATTACTACNACTTTCAGAGGCACTATAGAAAATGTTTGATTATAGGAAACATACAATTCACTGGTTGTTTAATATCATTGTATCTAATTTGCATTGTGTGATTTTCTGCTTACAGGAAGGCAGGAACTTATTGATGAAACATAGATGCGTTCTCGACTTTTTACAACTAGNTTACAACTAACAGATAACACTCAATTAAAATTCAGCACAACCATATTAAACAACTCGTAAAATGTAAATTTTCTGTAATTACTACGAGTACGAAATTATGACGGGAAAACGAAGAATTTCTGCAAAAGAGGTTGAGCAGAGCCTGAACGTGACTTCGCGCGGAGAACCTATTGTTTTATTGGGCGCAAAGTTCAATGCTTGTATCCGGTTCGTGCATTTTGAGATACGGTAGACTGAGAAATCAGTTTCTAGTTATGTTGGAGGGCATATAAACAATGTTTCCTCAGTGCGTGATTTCTTGGAAGTACCATTCCGTCGCCGTTTGCAATGTAATTTATTTGTGGAGGAAACTTGTTGGGGGCACGTTTAATAGTTTCTTCAAATAAGAAAACGCATTTTTCAAAAACGCCGCCGGGTAGTGTCGATTGCCTCAACTGCGAACAGCCTATGCAGTCCCATTCCTGGTTACGCACAACTTCCCTGAAGCCCTGCTCTACTTTCACGATATTCCTCCGCCTCGTGCAAACAAAGCTCAACTACGTCTAGAAAATTATAGGGACAACGCAACGCATTTGTGCGTTCTCAACTTAATAATATCATGCGTAAGAACTATTTCTTATCAGGCATTACCAACACACCAGTTTTCTGCGTTTTTTTTTGGGGCCGCGGTGGCTGAGCGGTTAAGGCTCCTCGCCTCCCGCCAAGGCGAACCGGATTCAATTCCCGGCCGGGAGGGGGAATCGTGTCGGATGATACCGCTGGTCGGCGGGTTTTCTCGGGGATCTCCCGTTTCCCCCACCTTTGCATTCCGGCACTGCTCCATTCTCATCTCATTTCACCCTCATCGGCTCTTAAGACGTCGTTGTTAAGAGCCGCCCAACCCTCTCAACCAAAATAAGTCACTTATGCTAACGCAAGTGTATAATCTATTCACGGTTACTTCAAACTTTTCTGAAGCCCTGCTAAAGTTCTACTTCCAAGATATTCCTCCGCTTCGTGCAAACTAAACTTAACCATTTCTTGAAAATAACACCAAAGGACAACGCACCGAATCCGTGCGCACTCAGTTGTAGTAATGTTTTGCATGAGAACTATTTCTTACTAGGCGCTACCAACACACATGTTTTCTCACTGTTTTATTCATATTTATTATAAATTAAAATATCATAATTTATAAATAAAACGTAATTGAAACTTTAATTTAACGAATAAATAAGATACTTTTATGTTAACAGAAGTATAAAACTGTTGCGAGACGTGGGCGTATTTAGGAAATAACTAAACGCGTCGTACAAGGTTTGATTTAAAAAGTGCGAAGAAACCGCGAATAGACTATAAAACGCGTATATGCATATGAAACAACCAAGTAAAGGTACTACTGGAGGAGCGAGACGACGGCGNCTACCAACACACATGTTTTCTCACTGTTTTATTCATATTTATTATAAATTAAAATATCATAATTTATAAATAAAACCTAATTGAAACTTTAATTTAACGAATAAATAAGATACTTTTATGTTAACAGAAGTATAAAACTGTTGCGAGACGTGGGCGTATTTAGGAAATAACTAAACGCGTCGTACAAGGTTTGATTTAAAAAGTGCGAAGAAACCGTGAATAGACTATAAAACGCGTATATGCATATGAAACAACCAAGTAAAGGTACTACTGGAGGAGCGAGACGACGGCGGTAGCAGTAATAGCCGTCCCACGCAGTGTTAAGTGTTACGTGGCTCGGCGGGGGGTGGCGCAGGAATGCGGGTGGGCGGCTGATAGCAGCAGTTCTCAGGCGCAAGGCGACACGCGGCTATGCGACGTCTGCACGCAGCCGGAGATAGCAGCCCGCCCTCGCCGCCACGCATCCTTCTGCAGAGCTGACTCCGCTGTGCCTGCCTGCGAGCCTTCCAGCCCCGATAACACGCCGCGCTGACCAGCCAGCCAGCCAGCTGCCTATCTACCCCCGCCCTCCTCTCTAACTTTGCGTCAACACAAAGCTTCTCCGAGTCCAGGAAATTACACCCAGCGCACAGCATTCGTGCGCACTCAGTGTAGTCATATTTTTGCATAAGAACTATTTATTGCCAAGCACTACTACCAACACACTCATTTTCTTCCTGTTCGTAATCATATTAATTATAAATGAAATATTACAATTTATAAAAGAAATATAAAAATAAAACTTCAATTTAACCAAGAATAAGGTACTTCAATGCTCTTTTATGTTGACGCAAGTACAAACCACTTGTGATACACGACGTCATTAGAGAAACACCAGACACATTACAAATGGGGGCATTTTTAAAAGGTTTTATTTAAATAGTGCGAAGAACCCGCGAATAGACTACGCTAAGGCCGGGAAGCTCAATGCTTTTAGTTAAGAATTTCCGCCGCCAGGGTGAACTGGCGTCGCATGTGTACCGGAGAGGAAGAAACAACGCAAGCGTATCACGTGCGGACGAGTTAAATCAGAAAAGCCTCGCGCCATTGCAGCAGCCAACGAACAACTAAGTGCACGTAAAGGAATGCGACATCTACGCTGCTGCCACCTGAGTTCGCGAGATTCGCGTTACGGATCCGTTACGAGGTCACTCGGAAACAGGGTTTGCCGTGTACATACGGGACAAACAGCCACACGTTCGTCCAGCGACCCGGGAAACCTTTCACGCCACACCATTATTATGCGTCCGGTAATGCAAGAAACCGAGCTCGGCCCGCTCATTTTGAACAAAACACGAGATGTCAGGGGCCGCGGTGGCTGAGCGGTTAGACTGCCCGCCTTCCNGGGCCGCGGTGGCTGAGCGGTTAGACTGCCCGCCTTCCCCCAAGGCGAGCCGGAATCCATCCCCGGGCCAGGTCGCTCCGGATTTTCGCGATTGGGAATCGTGCCGGACGATGCCGCTGCTCGGCGGGTTTCATCGGGGATTTCCCGCTTCCTCCGCCCTTGCATTCCGGCGCTGCTCCATTCTCACCTCATTTCACCCTCGTCGGCTCTCAAGACCCCGTTAAGAGCCGCTTCAAACTATCAACTCAACAACAAGACATCAATACACATACAACCAGGTATACTTAAAAAAAACAAACTATTGCGAACATCTCTTTGGATATGGCGTTCGGTATTTATGTTAAATTGTATTACGTTGGCAGCAGACACTTTTTCCAAACGTTTATTACAAAAGTGCTTAATTTACTGCGAACCTACAACATAACTACAGTATTTGTTCTAAGCTTTAAAGGCTGTCATCAAAATTTGAAGAAAAAAAAATCACTATCTGTAAACTTATGTATTATGATACGTTACCCTTCACATTGGTATGTAAGTTCCTCTGAGAGAGCACTTCTCTTAAGTTAGAAATCTTGTAAAACAAATGCGATCGTTTCCAGGTCAGACGCAACCAGCAGAGCGACCCTTGGAATGGACGGGACTCCCGGAAACAGGGATCAGCATTACGCCCCACTTGTTTACTGAATCTTTGTGAAGATAGGGGCCGCGGTGGCGTAGTGGTTAGACTGCCCGCCTTCCCCCAAGGCGAGCCGGAATCCATCCCGGGCCAGGTCACTCCGGGTTTCCGCGATTGGGAATCGTGCCGGACGATGTCGCTGGTCGGCGGATTTTCTCGGGGATCTCCCGTTTTCCCCGTCCCTTCAATACGGCGCTGCTCCATGCTCACCTCGCTTCACCCTCATCTGCTGTCAAGACCTCGATGTTAAGAGCCACCCAAATCTCTTCACTCACTCAGTCACTCACTTTGTAAAGTTGCGAACGTGTCTTCGCTGTTCACTTACATAAGAGCGCACAGCCGCATCATGAAGGCGTGCACAAAGTTAAAGAATCGCCGATGGCCACATGAAAGTGGGGATCCAAGGGTTCCCCCCCCCCGGGTAATTGTTTGATTTCAAGGTTTAAAATAGTGATAATTATTCAAACGATGTGCCAAATTGGTATATTATATGAAGGCCACATTTCGCACTAATTCCTAATAAAATTGTGTAAATCTAAAAAGTGAAATTAAACAATTAATTGGCACAATATCTCAAAATTAATATCGACTTCTGTGCCTCGGATGTCTCATCGAGACCAGCATGCCCATAGACATGCTGAGATCCCAGAATAATAAATAAATCTCAAGCACCACAATTTGAAATGAAGAAATATGCTGGTCAGTAGGGTGTGCATGGGAACATCCATGCGCATGTGTGTGTGCACGCGAGTGCTGCTCTCTGTGTGGGAACAAGCGCCTTACACAAGCTGTGACCTTGAACGTCTACACAAGCCTGCAATACGTCACTTCCCAGCACTGGCATTTTCCACCGTGTTCCGAGTACGTGGTGGTACGCCTGACACATGCTGATCACGGTAAAGTGGGCACTTCTGAAAGTCCAGCTGAAGAACTACTTTTTCCTTCCACTTGTATATAACCTTCCGCAAGTATGTCGATTTGACACTACCGCGCGCCTAGTGTCAGTCAAATGAAAACTTGAAACTATTACGAACATAATATGCAATTTCGCACTCTAATGTGTATAACGCAGAAAACCACACATTTGGGTTGAAAGTGCTTACTTTACCGTGAACAGTCTATACTAACTCACTCGGCGGTCAACTAGTGAACTGTGTCGTGAGGAGCAGTTAGTGTTGCCAACTCATATTTACTGAAAATCGCCAAGGACACTGCGAAAGTCGCTAGAATTCCTATATATCATCAGATAAACATTCATTCTTGTCACTATTGCGAACTTAGTCGCTAACTCCCTGTTTGATCAACAANCATCATGAAGGCGTGCACAAAGTTAAAGAATCGCCGATGGCCACATGAAAGTGGGGATCCAAGGGTTCCCCCCCCCCCGGGTAATTGTTTGATTTCAAGGTTTAAAATAGTGTTAATTATGCAAAATATGTGCCAAATTTGTATATTATATGAAGGCCACATTTCGCACTAATTCCTAATAAAATTGTGTAAATCTAAAAAGTGAAATTAAACAATTAATTGACACAATATCTCAAAATTAATATCGACTTCTGTCCCTCGGATGTCTCATCCAGACCAGCATGCCCTGCTAAGACCCCAGTGTGCCTGGGAACATCCATGCGCATGTGTGTGCACGCGAGTGCTGCTCTCTGTGTGGGAACAAGCGCCTTACACAAGCTGTGACCTTGAACGTCTACACAAGCCTGCAATACGTCACTTCCCAGCACTGGCATTTTCACCGTGTTCCGAGTATGTGGTGGTACGCCTGGCACATGCTGATCACGGTAAAGTGGGCACTTCTGAAAGTCCAGCTGAAGAACTACTTTTTCCTTCCACTTGTATGTAACCTTCTGCAGTATGTCGATTTGACACAACCGCGCGCCTAGTGTCAGTCAAATGAAAACTTGAAGTTATTACGAACCTAATATGCAATTTCGCACTCTGATGTGTATAACGCAGAAAAGCACACATTTGGGTTGCCATAAATTTAAAAATCACACTCACAACATAGTATCAAGACCTACAACTATTTTACATAATTCGCTGCCAACTTAACTGGGAAACTTTAGTGTGTATGCTGTTGGCAGGCAGTGATTTTTCTCAAAGATTGTTTTCAAAAGTGCTCACTTTACCGTGAACAGTCTATACCAACTCACTCGGTGGTCAACTAGTGAATTGTGTCGTGAGGAGCAGTTAGTGTTGCCAACTCATATTTACTGAAAATCGCCAAGGACACTGCGAAAGTCGCTAGAATTCCTATATATCATCAGATAAACATTCATTCTTGTCACTATTGCGAACTTAAAGTCGCTAACTCCCTGTTTGATCAACAGAAGAGTTAAAATATTATATCGCTAAAATATATACTTAAAAATCGCTATTTCTAGAGACGACAAAGTTGCTAAATTGGTAACACTGGCGAGTAGATACGACTTCGTAGGGGTGTGGTGTAATGGGGAGTTGGGGAGGGGGACAAGAAGGGGGACATATGCATGTCACGGAAGTCTTCCGCAGTTTTTCTTTCTAAGACACCCTGGCGCTCTGATTAAAACTCATTGTGACCCTAGTATCTATAAATAATGCCGAATTACAAGTCGTTAAGCCAACGACGCATGTATATAGTTTTAATCGTTGGACAAATTTTAACTGCAAAATCGTTTGGTGGAAACTTAAGATTACACTGCAGAATCAGCTATGTACTCTATCGTGGCGGGAAAGGAAATGACCAGATATTTCGTCCTAATGAAGTTTAGTATGGTAACCCACGTACACAACCTTCCTCCTTTCCCAGAATTATCGCATATCAGTTGTGAAACGGTGAAAATGAAACGTGTCATTACGTGAACTCCTTCCTTACACCACGTGTTTCTGAAACATGACGACAAACTTCGGCAGGCAATAAATACCTTGCGAAAACATAAGACGGAAATGTATGTACGACTTATCCCCCAACAGTTGAGTTTCTAAATGAGTTTAGTTGAAAATATCAGTAACCACTTGTGATTAAGCGACAAATCGGTGAACGGTGTTTTGTATAAAGGAGCTCTTACACCTATAAAAGTGCTGTATGTAATATAATCCACCTTCCTTTCGGAAATGGCAGTTGGCACCCTATGTTTGCATCAAACTTTGTAACACTACGTTCGAAGCAATTTATGAAGACAATCTGTGAATCAGCACGTCTAAATTAACAAAAAAGGTCGTCTTGCCGGAACACTCTCAGGTGAACTGTTTGCGAGATAATTCACGTTGAACATTCAAAACTGATCGTGTGTTGCATACCAGGTAGGCAAACCACACTGCAGAGCGAAGTAATTTAAATGACAATTTTTCATGGGCGCACAACGCCCTTAATAACCACTTGACGAGAAAAGCCGTATTCACATTTTAGTATTATATTTCCGTCAGGAATACACTGCCGAAGTTTGTCCCCAATATATATATATATATATATATATATATATATANGGGGGGGGGGAGATCGGCATATAACAGCCAGGGTCTTCAGCGCCTATGGGGGTGAGCTAAAAGAAGATAAGCAGCGAGGGAATGGGGGAACAGACAGGAGCACCCCGAGAAAATACGACTGGCTAACGGCAAAGTCCGCCACAAAGTGACGTCGCCGAGGACGGGAACCCGGCTCGCCGAGACAAGTGTTGGCTGGAACATAGTAGTAATACCTGGACGCGGTGTCGGGGTGGGTTGGTAGTCGTGCGGGTCGCTGGCAGTGCGACGACCACGTATCGCCCGCATCACGTGACGTCAGCCTCTTGCAGCACGTCCATCTCCCACTGCCCATCTGTTCACGGAGACGCCTTTTCAACTCACCACGCGATTAACTAACAACTCGCAAATAACCGCTTAGGATACACTCTTCCACCACATTCGTATCTTCCCGCCGCGCGGGGCCGCGGTGGCTGAGCGGTTAGACTGCTCGCCTCCCACAAAGGCGAACCGGGTTCAATCCCCCGGTCGGGTCACTCCTGAATTGTCGCAAGTGGGAGTCGTGTCGGACGACGCCGCTGGTCGACGGGGGATCTCCAGTTTCCCCCGCCCCATGCATTCCGGTGCTGCTCCATGCTCCCCTCGTCGGCCCTCAAGACCCCGTTAAGGAGTCGTCCAAATCTCCCAGCTCAACTTCCGCCGTGCTGGATGTCCACGGTAAACTTAACACTTCTGAAAGTCCTGCTTGAGATGCACTTGTGTACACATTGCGTATTCTTACACCATACGTAACATTAATACTGCCGAGGGCATTAACACTTTATTCATGCGTCGATCAAGTGAAATCATTAGAAACGTAAATACTGTACAAATGTGATCATTCTTACACTACTCATTAAAAAAAAAATATATTATGTCTGTATTCATGTTTACCTAATACTTTTGATTTAACGATAAGCCACGGGATTACTTCCCCTCCGTCGNTATATTATGTCTGTATTCATGTTTACCTAATACTTTTGATTTAACGATAAGCCACGGGATTACTTCCCCTCCGTCGCTGCCAACTTTACTGGGCGAATGCCAGTCAGTGTGGCCGTTAAAACTTACGCAGGCAGAGACAGTGACACTTATCAAAGGTTGACTTCAAGAAGTGCTCAGTTAACCGTGAACGCCCTACACGTGAAATTATCACTGCCACGGACCTTCTCTCACTTCATTCCTGCGTCGGTCAGTTTGTAGCTGTGAAATTGTAGCGAACGTAAGTTATACAAATATGCCACTTCTTCTTTTTTAGAGCACAGAACAAACGCGAAGTCTGGCGCGGGGCCGGAGGAACACAACGATAATCGAGTTTACTTACAACTTACATTACTTTGGGCGTGTCACAGCTACATTTCACGATATCGTTTTCCAACAAAAATCACTTCTCACCCTTGGAAGACAAGAACCACGCTACAAGAGAACAAGTANAAAAATCACTTCTCACCCTTGGAAGACAAGAACCACGCTACAAGAGAACAAGTAGGAGTTAATTAATAAAATTTTAATTTTTGTTAAGTCTGTAAATCTTAATTTACTCGCATTTCTCATAGTACTAAACATTTCACAAACAATTTTTTTTTTTGTATAAATGGGGTTCGGGCGAAAACGAACAAAGCGTATTTCGTTTGAAAGCCATACCGCGAAAGGTAGCCGATTGCCGATACCCTCGTAAAATATTTAAACACGTAAACATCCTTTCACTAGGCCGGTCCTGCTTCAAGCAGCGGAGTTGAAATACTCGGATTTCAATTGACATCAGCAATAAGAGACAGCGGTTTGTGTTCTCCTTCGAACGAACAATGCAAACGAAATGACACGTATTACTGCGCGAAGAGAAAAATAAAAGGAGGGGGAGTTAAAATGAAAATCGATACATTTCTCCAGGCAGTGGCAGTTTACAAAACGCTAAAGCAAGCCTTGCATGTCCGGTTACTGTACTAACCGCAGTTCCAACACAAGTAGGAATAACACGAACATGGACCGGCTAAATTCCGTAAAAGTGAACTTAAAAAAAACACATCATTATCACCCAATTATGATGCAGGTTTCGGTATCAACATTCAGAAAGTATTAAGAACAGACTTTGTTCCAAACCTTTGCGATGATAATATTTTCAGAACACGTGCAAAGAAAATAACGGAAAATGACTAGGATATTAAGTGCAAAAATAGGACGCAAAACCCGACCGTACATAAAAATTTAATAATGCGTATTTCGTTTGTTTTATTGCGAAACGTCACAATTTCCTTCGTCGCGCGATAACCATTTATTAAATATTTAGAAAATTCAAGAATTCGAATCAACTTTTAATCAGTTTTCCCTATTAAGTAATTACAATTAATCAAGGAGATTTTACGTAACGAAAAATTTCCTTCGCGATTCGAGAGATTACTTTATCAACTTTCAAGTCGACATGACTAATTCCATTATTCTTAGATTTAAAGAAAAATTCCACGATTTGAACTTATTTATACACTTGTACTGGGAGAGGAAATGAAGGGAAAGGGGACGAACAGAAGCAGAACTACGCCTCTCTCATAATTCCTCAGTGACGTCACTACGAGAGCGAAGAGAGGAGTGGAAGGGCGGGGGGAGACGGGATATCCCCGAGAAAACCCTCCGGCACTATTCCCACATGCGGAAATCCGGGAGTGGCTGAGCCGGGAATGGAACCCGGTTCGCACCGGCGGGAGGCGAGCGCTCTAGCCGCTGAACCACCGCGAGCGATCCCGTTTCCCGTCGGGTCAACTCAGCGTGCGGGCCACCGCCCAGTCGCAACGTTGGCAACAGTGCGAACATTTCCAACCACAGCGTTAGTCGAAAACAACTGAAATCACTTCCCAACTACTAGCAATAGGTTTCCCGCTGTATTTATCACGAAAAACGTAAACAATCAAAACACAAGTACTTGTAGGCTATTCACGGTAAAGTGAGCACTTTTAAAATCCCTCTCATTTAAAACAATAATCAATAAAAATATATTATTTTACTCTTAGCCGCAAACTTCCAAGTGCAGTGGAATATATACACTGTGTTAATTACTTACATGGCAATATTTATTTTAAAGGTGGTTAATGGATAAGAAATGTCTGAAAGGAAAAAGTAACCAGGGCCTCAAAACTGCTCTCTTTACCGCGAGCAGCCTACAATAATCTTGCGTAAAAGTCAACAGCTAGAGAGATTCGCCGTCTCACCTCCTAATCCCCTGACTCACTCGGCTGTGCATTACATGGCCAGCGGCTGACTTTTCTCCCATACACACTGGCTTGCGAGAGTGTGTGAGTGTGTGTGTATTTCAATGTACCAGGTGTTTTTGAACAACACCGACCAACTACGGCAAATTATTCCTTCCAAAAAAAAAAAAAAGAGTAAAATATGCGTATCGCTTTTCTATTTGGAAGCGGTTATTAAGATAGTTACGCACCCCTAAATTTATAGTTTTTAAATTTTTTTTTCTTTTAACAGATCAAAAACCATTTGCGATTAAGCAACAAATAAGAGTAATGGTGTTTAGTAGAACGGAGATTGTGCACCTCTGAAAACGCGGTTTGTCCATGTAATTCCCCTTCATGCTGAAAATAGGGGTTGCCATCTTTACTTTTGGGAAAAACTTTGTAACCACGCGCGATTTTTAAATTCATCTTATAAATCAGCATGTGTAAATTAAAAAAAAGTCGTCTTCTCTGAACACACTCAGGTGAACAGATTTCGAGAAATCCACACGTACCTCTCAAAACAGAATGTCTGATGCCCGACAGGTGGTTAGCAATGCACAATAAAAAAAATAAGGCACTTTAAATTAGGATTTTGTAGGGTCACACTGCACTGTTAAAAATTATTTCAATGGTAAAAGCGTATCTACATTCTCGTCTTACATCTCGTGAGAAAATAACATGCCAAAGTTTGTTGGTGATGTTCAAATTCAAAATCATACATATATATACATATAGTATATATATATACACCTACTATACGTGTGTATACAGGTTCATTAAAAAATAGTGGGCATTATTGCAGGAATGAATTCCTCATATATGGACAACTAAATATGTTTAGTACAACAAGGTTCTGGATATGCTTGGTTTCCGAGATATGAATGTGTTTCTATGACACGTACATGTTACATCTACCTAAAGATGTTCAAAATGTCCACCACCTACGTATGAAAGCCTCACATCGACGTATCATGCCCCTGCGAAGATGATCCCAAAGGCTTGAAGTATTACATATTTCCTCACAACCTGCAGAAATTCCATTCCGAAGGGTTACTATGTTAGGCACCAGAGACGAATACACAAATGATTTCAAAAGACCCCACAAGTAGAATTCGGTACGGTTCAAATCTGGTGAGCGTGGAGGCCAAGCAATTGGCCCACTTCGACCTATCCATCGATCAGGAAACCTTCGATCCAAGTACCTGCGAGCCATATGAAGGGAGCTTGTTGACTAATGATAAGTGGAGTGTCTTCCAAAACATCACGTATGATGTTTTCCAGCAAGTTGGTGTAGACCTGTCCCGTAAGTCTGTTTGGAAGTACATGGGGTCCAAATGACTGATTGTCGTTGAGGGAGAACAGCACTTGGTGATGAGATGGGTTTCCATCTGTGTATGTAACGCCATCTCGTGCGAACTGTGCTTAACCTGTGAACATCACAAAGGCAGGAAAGTTTGGATTTGTTCCACACCACTGCAAGAACCACTGGCAGAGCCGTGCTCGCGCAGGATAACCTCCTGGTGACGAGGACTGACTATACACGTTGCAGATGCTATGGGCACATCTGCTGCCCTCGCGGCAGTCTCCAGACAGTCGAGCGAGGTACATTCACACGCACCGCTGGCCTTCGTGCGCTGAGGTAGGCGTCCCGTGCAGAGGATCCAAAACCTCCTCCTCCACATCTGGAGTTGTTGTAGATCTTGGTCGCCCCCTGCCGACAGCACGAGGTGCAGACGTACCAGTTTCACGCAGGCGGCGATGGATACGTTCAGAAAATGTCTTCCGATCTGGACATCGTCGTCGTGGGTGCTTCTCCTGGTGCAAACAACGAGCCAGCACGGCATTGCCGTCAGCCGTGCCGTACGTGAAGTGCACGTTAGCTAGCTCCTGATGGGCGTGCATGTCGCACAGTACGACTGCAATCACCAAGTGTATCACTCGGTGTACTCTTCGCCTCGGAACTGCAAACTGCCAGGGTGTATCTGATTTGTGTGTGTGTATACATATATGTGTATGTATTATACACTTACGAGCGCACAAAGTGTGTATCAAACAATGTGTCATAACTTATTTGAAAACACAAACAACTAGATTAAAAAAATACATAATTTTAAAACAACTAGATTTCCAGCTAGCAATTAACAATTTTTTTCCAAATAAACTGCCATTCAAACAACCAGAGTTGGTGGAAAACAACTAATCTGGCAAAGTTGGCAATGCTGCTGGTCAGCCCTCCCCCGCATACAAGCAAGGCCACCAATATAAAACCAATAATAAAAAATACAGTTTAGTTAGAAATAAGAGCACAGACCTGCTAACTTCCTAGGACACTTGTGTGGGAGATGTCCGTATATACCCCTCCGATAACTCCGGTAATAAAAAAACTAAACACTTTCATTTTAAGTTTAATTTCGTACTTATCCACTTATAAACCTCGCAAGGAAATACAATCATTACATCAGGTAAATTATTACAACAATATTCGTATTTCAAAGTTGCTAAGATCACTATTTCACATACAGGTAAAACGGAACTAGAAATAAATATGATCACAAGCTATAAAAATTTACAGAATGTTTCCAAAATAACAGGTTTCAATGTTTTCTTGGCCTTCATAGCTACAAAATGAACAATTGACTGATTACTTGAGTGAATGAATGAATGAGCGAATGAATGAATGAATGAATGAAAGAATGAATGAATGAAGGAAAGAAAATAATATAACACATTTAAGTTTAATAACTGAAGGAAATAACGTCACCTACCAACAAAATTGGTAAAAAAAAGGATGTTTAGATTCAGTGAATAATCTTTAAATTAATACACCTCCGGACAATAAAAATAGCGGACACAGGAGGATGCACTGATTGCATCGAAACTTTATAAAGATAGTGATAGCGATGAGTAATACTAATGATCGCAAAAACAGAGCAGCAGGACAATTACATATGGACATGTGGTACGCCGTCCGGTCACCTTCAACAGCGCATCGCACTGCGATACACGCTGCAACATGTCCTGGCGCGGAGTGCAGCACACGCCGGATGTTGTCCTCAAGCAGACGGGTCCACGGTTGTAGGGACGGTGTGTTCCAACTCCCGGGCACTGTGGCGCGGCGGTAGCTGGCGTGTCAACTGCCCACGCACACGCTTGATTGCAGACGTGTCAGGGGAACGGGCAGGCCATTATGACAGAGGCAGTCCTGTGCTATGTGCCGTGTGCTGGAACATCACACCGGGAATCCCGGCCAGAAACACTGGCAGATGGGGGTGTAGGATCTCGTCCGCATGCCGCTGGGCCTTCAATGCTCCATACAACAAGACGAGAGCGGATAGGCTCCCTACGCCACTATGCCTGCCGTAGAGGAAGTGTGCCGGTCGGTAGAGAGATTGCGAATGTAGCGCTCACCAGGGGCCCTCTACACTCGAAAGCGATCAACAGCAGTCATTTATTCTTGGCTTGTCGGTGGCAGGAATACAGTCACCTCACCAACCCTGTCTAAGGGGCCGCGGTGGTGCAGTGGTCAGACTACTCGCCTCCCACCTAGGCGAGCTGGGTTCGGTTCCCGGCCGGGTCGCTCCCGAATTTTCGCACGTGGGAATCGTGCTGGACGATGCATCTGGCCGGCGGGTTTTCTCGGGTATCTCCTGTTTCCCCCCGCCCTTGCATACCGGCATACGTGTCTCATTGAAGACAACTACAGCGCTCATTCACGATGTCTCTAGATAAGTGAGTGGAGCAGCATACGTACACGGTTCCGTTGTGTGAACTCTCGTGAACTGAACATTTGAACTGCACGTATATAGTCGTAAACGTTGCATGGGGTCATGTTCTACATGTACCACCAGCTTTCTTAAAGATACCGCGAGCGAGCGTCTTTAAGATAACGACAGCAAACCCCGATAGTTCTCGTAAACTACCTTTACGACGCAGCACGGGTGGAAACTCTGCCAGGGAACTGCTCATGTCCACGCACACAGACTGCGATAAGAACAGACCGTGTTCTGCTTAGTTAAGTAGAGATTATCGTTGCTTCACGGCTGTGCTGTTCATACGGTCGTAGAACCACGTGCGCGGCACGTGCATCGGGCTGCAGCGATTACCGATCATTTAAATACAGTCGATGTATCGAATACAAATGATTAGTGAAATCCTAGCATCTTTTATCGCGTAATAAACACGAAAACTAGTTTGTTACAATAATATCGCATGGAAACACAATTCATCATTGAAAATATCGTCTGAAAATACTTCTATAACACAAGAGTGAAGAGAGAAAGTTTTTGCAAGATCTCGACGTGTATGACAACACTGTAGCGTGAACGCAATATCCGACCAGACCTCTTGACAGTATGCTGGTTGCAATGATATATTCGTGTTGGTTTCTACCGTGGAAACTCGCTGGGATAACGCAGCGCGTTGTGTGGGCTGTAATGTCCGGATATCCTGTACAAAAACTTCGACTTATTAGCATTGATTACACATCATCTTGGAACCACATTGTGAGAAATAGGATAAACGAGTAATGGGTCAGCTATGGCACCCGGTATAGTTCATTCTATATACTTCGCGGTATTTCAATAGAAAAAAAAATTCTCGGAATAGCTGAGGGCAACATTCAACACCATGGCTGTGACAGTTGGAAACGGCGTTTAACACCATGGCTGTAACAGTTGGAAACGGCGTTTAACACCATGGCTGTAACAGTTGGAAACGGCGTTTTTGTTTTTACGCACACACGCGGGCTGGGCGGCAGCCGTCATCGTGGTTTGCAAAGATTACCGCGCAAAAACAGTGACAATTGAAGAAGTCTTTCATAAAGGAAATTGTGTTGCACTGTTAGGAGCAGCAAAATAACCAGTAGGTTCACGTTTGAAGTCCGTTGGTTAGACGCAAAATAGGAAGTGTACCGCTACATTAATAAGGATTCTCTGCAGCGTAAAGTGAGGGGAGTTAAATATTGTCAGATGTGAAATTTATCCTTCCTTACTCCCACTCCCTTGATATACGTAAGTTCGCGAGTTGCGTGCAGAAAAACAAAGGATTGAACACGGGACCTGCTCTATACACGTCTCTTGTAAAGTTTCGCCCCTATGAAACATTACTTTTCGGGCGTGATGCTGACCTCATCGTGACCTTCTGGGTCGTCATACCGAAGGTTACGGTGTGTAATTCTTCTTTCGCCCGTAGGCCGCCTTACAGGCGTAGTTATGTTTAATTAAAATTGCGTGAATCATAATGTAATTAAACAATCATCTTGGTATTCAATTTAAATCTCCCCAGATCAATAGTAATTTAAATAACTACTGTATAAATATTCATGTAATAAAACCTCATCAGATACTGTTGTGCTCTACCGAGTCACGAGTCATTATTGAGCTACGCCCCTAAATACTTTCAAGTGCGAGCTAAGNCAGATACTGTTGTGCTCTACCGAGTCACGAGTCATTATTGAGCTACGCCCCTAAATACTTTCAAGTGCGAGCTAAGTTGAAAAGTTAGTTCGTAACAGAATGCAGGAACGCTACCGTGGATGTATGGGAAAATAGTTCACCATTCTCACTTTCTCGCTACTCGTATACATTGGTATGGTCATTTTACGANCCGTGGATGTATGGGAAAATAGTTCACCATTCTCACTTTCTCGCTACTCGTATACATTGGTATGGTCATTTTACGAATAACTACTTAGAGGGTAACGAGGCCGCCAAGTCGTGATACGAGCTTCAGTAAGTAAAAAGTTTTATTCAGAAACTACTCGATGTGTCAGCGAGTGGCCTTCCCACGCACAGCATTCAGGAAATTTCACCTCGAAAAAATCCTGTTGACATTGACTAAAATGGGTTTATTGATCGCTATTCACCGCGTACATTTTCACTCTGACTTTCATAATCGATGTTAAGATTGGCCAAATTTGATTTAAGAAGAATACATTTTATTACTGTGTTTTTATTTTATTTATAAAAGTTTATTAGTGTTGCATTGTTGTTACGTTTCATATGCGAGTGTGTGTGTGTTTTCAAAGAGAAAATGCCGAAAAGAGGAGTGTGTCCACCCCTCTAGGCTATAATAAATAAATATAATATTATACATAAAAATAATTATATTTAAAGGAAATCAATGAAGAAATAACAATAAATATTCACGTAGATAACCAACTCTAAATGAAAAAGAACCAGAATAAATTATACCATGTTGAATATATATATGTATATATATATATATATATAAAGTATATGCAGCACTAAAAATATATATATAATAACAAATAAAAAAGTATTTAATGAATCCCAAGAAACCAATCTATTAAATAACATAATTTCACCTATTGAATTCAATGAAGGAGGGGCAGCTATATTATGTCATGTTTCGGTACAGGAATGCCGGTGCAGGATATTGAAGTGGCCGAGGGACGTGCAGCTCGCATACCGTGATATGGTTTGCTGCCGAGGTGTCGGAGAGGGTATTCGCCTATGGAACGCCTGCACGGCTGTCCAATGCCTCACGCGCGGGAACACGCCAAGACGGACCTACTAGCCAATTAACAAACATTGCCCGAAGTGCGAGAAGGAAGATTGCGTGTTAGTTCTTAAGACTAGCATTTTTTTTACTATATGATTTAGTTGAATGCACGGCATAGTTACCGTTTCAGTTGTTTCGTATGATTGGAAACACTTTTTCACACACTTTTTTCGTTATTTTTAATACCAACATTATTGAAGAAGGTAGTGTACATAGTACTAGATAAACATGAATTTCATTATCTCTTTACAAAACGTAAATACCATCTTTAATTAAATAAATGCATTGCATCTTGAGACTTTGTAAAAGGTCTCAGTTTAAATTTTACAACGGTAAAAAACAACCGAATCCATTTTTAAACAATTTAAATATTACAAATTTTTTTTTCTAGTAAAGAAATACATTTAATTGCGCTTTTATCTTTACATAACCTATATTTAACACGGACTTTTATTTTTCTCTATTTACTTTATAAACACTTAAGATGTATTTTTATGTGCCGAACAGAGATTAAGTACGGAATATTTGAATTATTATGCCGTTTTTAAAACAAATTCGCATTTCAATATAACTTCGACATTTTCAAATAAAGTACTCATACTTACTTGATACTTGATCTGAGATCATCCTCCTGGACCGCCAAAATGCACGGGTCAAGACGAGGTTCAAATTGACCTTAGTTCGGCGCGCCGAACACGATGGTGCAACAGTCAAATGGGCTGCGCCAGGATCAAGCCGGTATTTGATCCCAGATCATTGCTGAACCTCAGTGGTACAACCGGGCATCAGGCTCCTACTTGCATTGCGCCTGCGCTGTGGAACCCCTGTCATGGCGGCTGGCAGCCAATCCTGGCGGAAGTCGCCCTCGTCATTGGCATAGATCACAACACGCCTGGCGTTACGTACACTAGCATATCTACAGGATGTTTTTTGAACAACGCCGACAAACTCCGCCAGGTTATTCCTTGCGAAAATACAAGACGAAACGTATGGACCACTTTTCCCTTAAGTGATTATCAAGGGTGCTTTGCACACCGCAAAATAGAGTTTTGAAATGGTTTTAAAGGCTATTCAAGGTAAAGTGGGCACTTTTGGAAACCCTCTCATTTGAAATAGTAGTCAATACATATATTTTATTTTAGCCGTAACCGTTAACTTCCGAGTGCGGTGGAATACACTCATTGCGTTTATTACTTACATGGCAATATTTATTTAAAAAGATGGTTAAAGGATAAAAAAATTGCTGAAAGGAAAAAGGAACCAGGGCCACAAAAGTACTCACTTTATCGTGAACAGCTTATAGTTAGAAATACCGTAAATATTTGCGATGAAGTATAATAACAAATCGGCGAATAGCGATTAGCGTAACGGAGATCGCACACCTCTGGAAACGCCCTCCATTAAGTAAATACGGACCGCCAGCCTGTATTTGCATGAAACTTCGTAATACTCANGACCGCCAGCCTGTATTTGCATGAAACTTCGTAATACTCAGCTGCAGACGTTTCGTTAAAGACAAATTATGAACCAGTAAGTGTGCACTAACAGAGAAGGCCGTCTTGTCGGAGTGTCTTGTCGGAGTACTCTCAGGTCAATCGTTTTCGAGAAGAACGTGCGGAGAGTTAGAAACAGCACCCGTCTTGAACCCCTTGGCAGGACCTGTGGAACAGTCCCTCTGCTAGCGAATTAATTTTTTTGCAAACGCAGGGGTTTGTAATGTTTTAACCAATTCGTTGGCTACAGTTATTATCCGCCTCGTGTCCATTTCGCGGCCACAGTAGCGCTTATTTGCAAGTGCGCCCCTTACAGCAGGCGGTGTTCGTTTTCCTCGCGTATCATTCACACGTAAGTCCTATGTCCGGCCCATCACCTTATGTTTTACACTTTACGCAAGGATTTATCNCCTCGCGTATCATTCACACGTAAGTCCTATGTCCGGCCCATCACCTTATGTTTTACACTTTACGCAAGGATTTATCAAGAGTTCCCCCCCCTTTTTTTTCTTGGAACAAAGATGCTATTCTCAGGCCAATTATTTATTGACAACCCGTATAGTGCAAACACTGATTTTACGTCTTAAACAAAAACATATTGAGCGTGACATTTCTTAAGAACACTGGCGCGTCAAAATTTTTTGCCAATTTTTAAAAATAATGTTTTTTAAAATATCATTTTTATTGAGGGTGTTGGATCCCAAACAATTAATAATTTATTTTTTGTACCAAACATTGTTCAACATAAACATTATATGAGATTACATTTTCCTAGAATAAAAATATTTTAAACTATATATATTTTGAATAATTTAATGTCGAATTCAAATTATTTCTGTTTTGCTGCAGCCACAATAACAAATACTAACTAAGTTGTAAAGATAAAAAAAATTACAAAGTAAACTAATGCCATGGGCTACCGTGTGACATATATGTAACCACCAAACTGCAGTTCATACACTAAAAAAATGTTAAAATATGCAAAAATGATTTATATTTAACAATTGTTTTCATATATATATATATATGGCTTGTTATTTGGTGATGACATATATGTTACGTGGTAGCCCATAGCATTAGTTTTAATACTTTGTAAAAAATTTTATCTGTACAACTTAGTCCTATTTGTTATAGTGACTGCAACAAAACAGAAAAATAAAATAAAATTGAATTTGACATCAAATTAATTAAATAATATAAAGTGTAAAATGTTTTTTATTCTAGGAAAATGTCATCACATATAATGTGTACAAGTTGAACAATGTTTGGTATAAAAATAAAATTATTAATTTTTTGGGGTCCAACACCCTAACGTGGCAGTAAGTCTCCTTTGAAAAACTTTGAATTAATTTTTTTTTGTTTCAAATAGTTATCTTTAAAATTGATGCATTGGAAAGAAATTAGTTTAGGGGGAAGTATCATTACCATCTTGGATTTACGTATTTACCTCAACATCTTAATTTNCATTGGAAAGAAATTAGTTTAGGGGGAAGTATCATTACCATCTTGGATTTACGTATTTACCTCAACATCTTAATTTCCGGAGTCAATATTAAAAAAACCAAGCTATTCGAGGCGTAGGGGACATCTTATTAAATATTTCGAAATCCAATTTATTTTTCTTAGATAATTAGTTTCACATCTATAACCGTAATCAAATATTACCTAANCATTGGAAAGAAATTAGTTTAGGGGGAAGTATCATTACCATCTTGGATTTACGTATTTACCTCAACATCTTAATTTTCGGAGTCAATATTAAAAAAACCAAGCTATTCGAGGCGTAGGGGACATCTTAACAAATATTTCGAAATCCAATTTATTTTTCTTAGATAATTAGTTTCACATCTATAACCGTAATCAAATATTACCTAATNAAATATTTCGAAATCCAATTTATTTTTCTTAGATAATTAGTTTCACATCTATAACCGTAATCAAATATTACCTAATTATTTAATAATTTCAATCCCACATGGGCAATTACAAGTATAATTGAAACAGTACAAATTTTAAAAATTCCTTAAAAAAATTCTCTATGTCATGTCTAGTTTTGACTTTTTGTGTCTAGTGATAAATTTCCATTAGAAATATTTGTAAGAAAAACTGAAAACGGAATGGGTACTAACAACCCCCTTAACACAGATCCGCCACGTAAAGTCCGCGACTGCAGGCTCCGTCCTTGGGTTCGGCCGGCCGCCGCTGTCAGTAAGGGTCGCGCGTGAGAAAGGTTGCGAGGTGTCAGCTCTGGTGTGCATCAGGGGAGGATGACGTGTCGCCTTGTCGCGCATGCGCGTGTGCTGTGGGCTTGCCTGCGCTGTAATTAGAAGACGGAGCGAGACCAGGAAGTGCTAGCTTATCGCCCGCCGCGCGATACACATCTGACCACTTCCAGCCCAATTATCGCCTCACAGCTTTCAGCCCTCCCGACACGCCGGCCTGCCGACAAATCCTACACTCCCAACCTCACATGCAATCATGCGCGTCGGTGCTAGCACTTTCGATACCACCAACTTCTCTGCAAAATCATTGTTGCCACCCCCTATTTATTCCTCGAATTACTTTTGAGGACGGAGAAAGGCGTTACTCTCGCAGCAGATCTTTGTCCATTCGCGCATTTTCCAGAAGCTCTTGGTTCGATTGTAAATACTTTTTGTAGAATGTGCAATTTACCTCGTCTTTCAGCTTCAACTTCAAAAGAGTGTGCCGTCCTTGGGACGCACTTCAGACCATGGGACCTTTTTTGTGCCGTAGTTGTGTGTGTGCGTGTGTGTGTATGTGTGTAAATACCACTGTCAGAAATTGAAACATAAATAAAAAGCAAAGAAAAATTCCATTTGAAACGCTTTATTAACATACTTGCTAGACAAATGTAAGTACAAATACACAGCACCCTCAGGTTGTATTTTTGGTTATTTCAGGAACTTGCCCAGCGTTGAGATTCCCAACACTTCGCTGACGACGGGGCCAAAGCGCATCCTTATTCCCGCAAGACAGCCCACACGACACTTGCACCGAGATGACCGAATGCAATCAAAGATGCTACACGCGTCTCAAGANGATGACCGAATGCAATCAAAGATGCTACACGCGTCTCAAGATATTCCCATGTTCTCTTCAGGTGTGCTACGTATGTTCCAGGTAAATTAACAATCTCGAAAACACAAAAGTGCGATGGTCTGGGCTTTAGTCTTCCTTCTAATCGCCAGACCTGCCACCACAGGAATCGCCAACTTCCCGAACTGCCCGGCGAGGAAACCCGCAAGTTGGCAACTCTGGCACGACATACGGGGCGGCCAACTGTTATTCCGCGCAGAGTACACGCAACGTTTGCCGACTGAGGTGGAGATAAAGCGCCGCTGATAACGGCTAATATCGCGCCTTATCTCGACCTGCGGCTTAGCCCGGCCTCGCCTCGCCTCCGTGCTTATGTAATGTCAACTTCCTGAGAAGACTTATTCCATTTCCACTCTCGTGGCTGTGCGCGCTAAAATAAGTTGTTTGTCCGGTGGCGTGGAACTGTTTCAAAGTTTGCAAGCACTGGCCCACAACTTCAACATTCCGACTTTTAATTCCGTGTGTTTCAGGTTCGAAACAATTCCTTAGTGGAAAATCGAAACGTGGTGCATGGGCGTCAGAATGTAGAAAAATTACTTACATTTTCAGTAATTTCGCCGAATGCAAAACAATTTCGCGCAATAATTTTAATTTTTTCCGTCATGTACCTGTGTACCGTTAACAATCTGTTAAAATGATTTGAAGATTTAGGCCGGTTTCACGGTCGCGCGCATGCTACGAGATACGCGCGTGAGATTGCCCAAGTTATATATGTAGAAGCTTGCAAAGCAGACACAGTCCGTCTGCGCGCGTAGGATCACTACGCTCTACGGACAAGCTGTCGCAGTTGTAGCCCATCACACAACTTGGTACTTGCACAATCGTGCGTGCTACGTACCTCGTAGCAACTGCAAAGTCGCCGTACTGCACAATGACACGGCAACGTTAGCGACTATACTTGAGGTCAGGCCTTGCTTATGAGATTCATCTTGCGATGATTGTCCGAACAGAGAGATCCGAATAAAGGCATGGTACGATATATATATATAATATATATATATATATACACTGTTTCCTATTTTGGTTAGCGAATACGAAATCAAAGAAATCTGGCAAGTTTACTCGCTCGCGATATACGTACTCGAAATATACTACGATATTAAATTGCTTCGTACCTGTGCAATGTACCGTCTAAACAGATGTAGGGGTAAGTGTAACAGGGAAGCACTAAAGTACGTTATTACATTTTTTTTTATATTTTAATTATACTGGAGGGAGCCGCGGTGGCTGAGCGGTTAGACTGCTCGCCTCCCACCAAGGCGAACTGGGTTCGTTCCCCCGGCCGGGCAACTCCGGATTTTCGCATCGTGCCGGACGATGCCGCTGGTCAGCGGGTTTTCTCGGGGATCTCCTGTTTCCCCTTCCTCTTGCATTCCGGCGCTGCTCCATTCCCACCTCATCGGGTCACAAGACTTCGTTGTTAAGAGTTGCCCAGATCTCTCATCTCAAATAATTATGTTGGACTACGTAACTGATGTCGGTGTGGTATTTTGTTCCTATTGGCCGGTTACCCGCATACCATCACCAACATTATTTTACGAACTGCACATGTTAATATCACAAGNTTTTGTTCCTATTGGCCGGTTACCCGCATACCATCACCAACATTATTTTACGAACTGCACATGTTAATATCACAAGCAAACATTTATTAACGTGAAACTCGAGTAAATTTGGAAGTAAACAGACAGTGAACGGAGTATTTTCCACAATTTTGTAAACTTATAAATATACGAAAACCCCATTTAAATACAGTTGCCATTACTGTTTTGTCACCAAGACGAGTACTTTTGAAATAATACAATATGACGAAAGATTCTAGGTAGGTAAATAATTATGGTTATGTTACTCAATTAATTTTTTGAAAGCGTTTTTCGTTGTATAAATGGGAGTGTTACCCTAAAGTTATTGTGTTATGTACTGAATTGTTGTATCTTGCCAAGGAACAATCACTGCTTTCACAGATTTCAACACGACACGGAATCTCAAGTGGCGCCAAGTCTTGTCATGTGAGAAGAATCCCGCAACTTCCGGACAGCGTATGCCAAAGCAGATTAGCCCGTGTCTATGCCATCTGCTCCACAATAAACACTTCTGCACAACGATTCTGTTTCGCCAGCCAACTCTTGGACTTAAATCATTTCGGTCACAGTTATATGATATCATTGTGCAACCCAGTCAACTCGCTACATCAATGTGTTTCCATACACGCCCATAAAAAAAAAAGATTATCCTGAAGGTGCCATCGCAGGGGCGACAATCTGTGTACAGAAAACATCAACAGAATGTACACCACCAAGCCCTCAGATCTTGGAATTTACCCATGTTGATACGAAGTTATCGCACGTCACAACATAAACAATAACTTCTCAAGCTTTATCAAACGAGTAGAGCTGCACCCGCTTTTATTCATTTTCAACTGGTGATTGCCGACAAGACAAACGATTTTCTTTCTCGTGGGCGATCACAGAAATAACCCCACCAACACTAGGAAACCAATATACGCAAAAAAAAAATATGCAAAGCAATGTCCAATGCCTTGTGGAGGCTTGAAATAAAATACGAAATCTTTGAAGCTGGTTTCATAAATAATCCTGAAAATCCAAGATGGCGAATAAGGTCGATGTCAACAAACGTGCTGAAGTAACCGTGAACAGCCTATACGTAGACTACAGTCAATACAACCGTTACTTTGCACTTTTCTGAAGCCCTGCTGAAGTTCTACTTCCAAGACATTCCGTCGCCTCATGCAAACAAAGCTTAACCGAATAGAGAAAATTACACCAAAGGAACAACACACCACATTCGTACGCAATCGGTTTAATAATATTTAGCATGAGAACTATTTTTTGCTAGGCATTATTACCAACACACCTATTTTCTCTCTGATTTTTATTCATATTAAATATAAATGAAAAATGACTTATTAATAAAATATACAGTAAAGTACAATTTAATAAAAAATAAAGCACTTTTATCTTAACGCGTGTAGCTATAAAACGCTGGTGATACATACAGCATATAGTCTATTTGTGGTTTCTTAACACTTTTTGAATCAAACCTTTGAAAATACGACCCATGTATGACACGTGTGGTTGTTACGTAAATATGTTACGTATCACAAGCGTTTTATACTCGCCATAACATTATCTTATTTTTTTAAATTAAACTTTTACTTATGTTTCATCTAAAAAATATATTTTTATATGTAATATGAATAAAACCAGGGAGAAAATAGGTGTGTTGGTAATGCCTNTTTTGTTCCTATTGGCCGGTTACCCGCATACCATCACCAACATTATTTTACGAACTGCACATGTTAATATCACAAGGAAACATTTATTAACGTGAAACTCGAGTAAGTTTGGAAGTAAACACACAGTGAACGGAGTATTTTCCACAATTTTGTAAACTTATAAATATATGAAAACCCCATTTAAATAAAGTTACCATTACTGTTTTGTCACCAAGACGAGTACTTTTGAAATAATACAAAATGACGAAAGATTCTAGGTAGGTAAATAATTATGGTTATGTTACTCAATTAATTTTTTGAAAGCGTTTTTCGTTGTATAAATGGGAGTGTTACCCTAAAGTTATTGTGTTATGTACTGAATTGTTGTATCTTGCCAAGGAACCATCACTGCTTTCACAGATTTCAACACGACACGGAATCTCAAGTGGCGCCAAGTCTTGTCATGTGAGAAGAATCCCGCAACTTCCGGACAGCGTATGCCAAAGCAGATTAGCCCGTGTCTATGCCATCTGCTCCACAATAAACACTTCTGCACAACGATTCTGTTTCGCCAGCCAACTCTTGGACTTAAATCATTTCGGTCACAGTTATATGATATCATTGTGCAACCCAGTCAACTCGCTACATCAATGTGTTTCCATACACGCCCATAAAAAAAAAAAGATTATCCTGAAGGTGTCATCGCAGGGGCACGTTAATTCGGTACAGACACAGGACATGACAATGTGTGTACAGAAAACATCAACAGAATGCACACCACCAAGCCCTCAGATCTTGGAATTTACCCATGTTGATACGAAGTTATCGCACGTCACAACATAAACAATAACTTCTCAAGCTTTATCAAATGAGTAGAACTTCCCCGCTTTTATTCATTTTCAACTGGTGATTGCCGACAAGACAAACGATTTTCTTTCTCGTGGGCGATCACAGAAATAACCCCACCAACACTAGGAAACCAATATACGCAAAAAAAAAAATATGCAAAGCAATGTCCAATGCCTTGTGGAGGCTTGAAATAAAATACGAAATCTTTGAAGCTGGTTTCATAAATAATCCTGAAAATCCAAGATGGCGAATAAGGTCGATGTCAACAAACGTGCTGAAGTAACCGTGAACAGCCTATACGTAGACTACAGTCAATACAACCGTTACTTTGCACTTTTCTGAAGCCCTGCTGAAGTTCTACTTCCAAGACATTCCGTCGCCTCATGCAAACAAAGCTTAACCGAATAGAGAAAATTACACCAAAGGAACAACGCGCCACATTCGTACGCAATCGGTTTAGTAATATTTAGCATGATAACTATTATTTGCTAGGCATTATTACCAACACACCTATTTTCTCTCTGATTTTTATTCATATTAAATATAAATGAAAAATGACTTATTAATAAAATATACAGTAAAGTAAAATTTAATAAAAAATAAAGCACTTTTATGTTAACGCGTGTAGGTATAAAACGCTGGTGATACATACAGCATATAGTCTATTTGTGGTTTCTTAACACTTTTTGAATCAAACCTTTGAAAAAACGCCCCATGTATGACACGTGTGGTTCTTTCGTAAATATGTTACGTATCACAAGCGTTTTATACTCGCCATAACATTATTTTATTTTTTATTAAATTGAACTTTAACTTACGTTTCATCTAAAAAATATATTTTTATATGTAATATGAATAAAACCAGGGAGAAAATAGGTGTGTTGGTAATGCCTAGTAAGAAATAGTTCTTATGCAAAAATTGTATTACACTGAGTGCGCACGAATGCGGTGCGTTGGCCACCTCGTGTAATTTTCCAAGCTTTGTTTGTACGAGGCGGAGGGATATCCTGGAAGTATAACATCAGCAGGGCTCCAGAAAAGTTGGAAGTAACCGTGGACGGAGTGTGTGTAGGAGGCGAGCAAACACGCCACACGTGGGGTGACTTATCACAGGTCTGATTCACAAAGAGTGTAGGTAGATACAGCGCAGGTCGATCAGGTAGACGTTCGTCGTGTTGGCGCGCGCGCGAGGCAGCAGGCGGACGCCTCGCAAGTGCGGGTCCCCCGCCATCTGCTTCCGGCGCACCGGTCCTCCCTCGCCCGCACGTTGTCAACCTACCTCGGGCCGGGCTTACACGATACTGCTGCGCTACACCCCGCCGTAGTGACAGCAAGGTACTGCCCCAGATCATACCTCGAGCCGGCCTTACACGATACTGCTACGCTACACACNTTATTAGGTTCACACAAACAATTCAACATGTAATATGTTTCACCACTTGGATAATTTTTTCTACAATTTGTGTAGTCGCGTTTGGTTGCGGCGCGGGAACGAGTGACATGACCGTTCGCTGAGTATGTCTGGCCGAATTGACTGCACGAGCGCAGGAGCAGAAGCGGGGTCGTGCTGCTGTAGGTATACGCCTCGTGGTGGCATTAAGTTGCAGAGAGATATATATAGAGCAACAGCCGGCGATACAAACGGGTAAGTCTTCAGCACAGTTGTCACACATATATACATCATCATCTGTTGGAGCATTTTGGCATCGTAGATGGTATGGTGTTACACAAAAAGAAAACTGAATCCAAGCATCTCCTGAACGCTTTTTGACATCGGTCGAATACTTTCCATGACAATGTCCACACACACAATCTTCACCATCACTGTCTTTATGTGTTTGNTCAGGTGGTGTTAAACATTTTGCTGAAGAATCGCCTTTCCTCTTGCGTGCTGGTCTTGTTATCTGCGCTGAGGAAGTCTTGAGAACACTGTCCACTCTTTCTTCAACAGACATCTCCTTTGTGCATGGGGAGTTTCCATCGTGTAAAACACTGAGCTTTGAGGCGATGATTCAGGGACTCCTTGTATTTTGTCTGTTAGTTTAGAAGGCGCGACAGCTTCACATGAAACAGCGTCACAGTTCAGTGGACATGCTCCTGTGCACCTCAAATGTTGCGCGACAACCATTTATTTAATTTTTTTTCATAACATTATATTAAAAAAAATATTTCAATAATTTTTTAAAGAAGTAACCTTAAAATTCTTAATTGTAACCTATAAATCGTAGTGTTGTACATTGCAAACACCGAGTAGCTCACCATGAAAACTCTGCGCGTCATAAATATAGTATTCTTAGTTTGAAAGTTAGAAGTGAGATTGATGGCCGACTCGATAATTTACTGCATGTCCAGATTGATGAAGAAATTACTTATTGGAGAAACGTTCTGAAGAGGGTTGTTGCCGTAGTGAAGCGACTGTGTTCAAGTGGCCTCGCTTTCAGAGGAAAAAATGAAAAGTTCGNCTGAAGAGGGTTGTTGCCGTAGTGAAGCGACTGTGTTCAAGTGGCCTCGCTTTCAGAGGAAAAAATGAAAAGTTCGGTGATCCGCATAACGGAAATTATTGTATGAATTTGGAACTGTTAGCTGACCGTGTGAAAGATTTCTCAACTTTTTGCCCTCAGTGGGACATAAATCTGAAGAAATAATTTCTGTCATTATTTCGGAACTCAAAACACTGGGCATAAATATTGAAGACTGTCGTGGACAATCATATGATGATGCCGCGAACATGTCTGGTGTGTACAATGGCTTACAGAATCAAATTCAAAGCCAAGCACCTTTTGCTTTTTTCGTTCCTTGCTCTGCCCACACTTTAAATTTAGTGGCGACTGCGGCTGCTGAATCTTGCACAGAAGCTTGTCGCTTCTTCATGTTGCTTCAAGAAATCTAGGTTTTTTTGTAAGTTGGACACAGCGCTGGCAAAAATTAATGACTGAAATTGGGAAAGGGAAAACGCTAAAGAGAGTAAATCTGACACGTTGGTCAGCTAGAGAGGACGCAAGAAAGTCCTTAAAATTTTGGAATCAATCAAGGATGATTGTACCGTAAAGCCTGTAACGCGAAAGAAAGCAAGGGGAATATTTTGAATTTAGAAAAACTTTAAACGGCGGTAATGGTTGTAGTGTGGAATGTTTTTTTGTAAAGAATAAACAAAGTGAATGTTCAAATTCAGTATACTACCGTAGATTTTATCACTATTGCCGATCTTTACGAATCTCTTTGCAAGTTTTTCGTAGCTGAACGAGAAAAGTTTTAGTATTTCGAACAAAAGGCGATGAAATTAAGCGCGTTGAAGCAGTATACAAAAGACATGGGAAAAAGACAACCTAAATGGAAAAAAAAAAAAAAAAAAAAATGATGAAACGCCCGGTGAGAAATGAGAATGACCGCGAGTGATACTTTCAGGGTTAAAACATTTGTCTTCCTCATTGATAGACTCGTATCCGAATTAGAAAAACGGCAGGAGGCCTACAACAGGTTCAATGAAAAGTTTTCATTTCTGACTAAAATGTGTGAATTGTCATCATTAACACATTACGGAAAAAGCCCTTTTCTTGGAAGAAATGTTTCCTAATGATTTAGAGATTGACTTAGTTCAAGAATGCATACATTTTCAGTGCCACCTTTCTTCTGAAAGAATTTTGGTAAAACCAGATTCTGGATCATTGAAAAGTCTATCTTCGTTCCTGCGAAAACAGAATTTGCAAAACGTTTATCCAAACTTGGATGTAGCAGTTCGCATGGCTCTATGTACACCAGTGACAAATTGTTTGGGTGAGAGAAGCTTTTCTTTCTTAAAACGGATGAAAAATTATCTAAGATATACCTTAAACCAAAAAAAAGTAAACGTCTTAGCTCTTTTGTGCATAGAGTCAGAACTAATGAACAACATTTCATACGACGATATAATTTATGATTTTACCAATAGAAAATCGCGCAAAAAGGTATTGTAAAATTTTCATAACCTAATTAATTGAATTTCATCGACATTATCAGCCGGATTGTTACCAGATAATTGAATAGATTGTTTTTAAAATGTAAGTAAGCGCAATAAAAATTATTTAATTACGTTTACCTAATGTACATTATTGTGTAAGTAGTATTGAGGTATACCTTACCCCGCCTTATTAGTAGTACATGATTGAGCTTTTATTACCTCAGAAATATACCCAAAAACTATTTATTGTGCAATGTTAACTAAATCGTTGGGTTGTAAAAATAATCTAGAAACAGACACATCGATCCTCTAGTTCACAATCACACTAATTACGGGGAAAAGGTGGTGTGATTAGGACGATAGTGCACAAATCATAAAGTTATAATTTCACTGACAAAAAAATTGTAATTAATATGATTGTTGTGAACTAGGGTATCCAATTATAGAGGTCGGCAGGGGCGGCAAAATTTGAATAGCCTACTGGCGGCAAATGTGTAAATCCGCCACTGGCCCTAGATCGTTCTCGGAGCATGGCAGCGAGAACGATGCTGAACCACCCGCCCAACCCTACGCTGAAACGGCCTTAGTGTGTACAGAGCTCACGTAAATAAATATACGGCAGAGTGGATTACATAACAGCTCCATCAATAACTAGCTTCTGCCTGCCACTTTGTCCACGTGCAATTCGTGTTTTCGTTACAATACTTTTTTAAATAGCAAATATGCCTTTAAAATAGATTTTATACGTATTTTAAAATAGAAGGTGGAATGAAATGTAAGTACAAAAATGAGAGAATTGTTCTTTAACGTTATAGAGGATGGTACAAAACAACAAGGCTGATGCGTGAGCTTACACGTGAGCACGCCACGTGAAACTGACCGGGGGAGAAACAGCTCTGCCTCAAGTCAACTCCTGCGAATTTGAGAGTTTGCCCCTGGGACTTACACTGAAGAGCCAAAAAAACTGGTATAGGCCTCAGTTTGTAAATAACAGAGGTATGGAACCAATCAGAGTAACGCGATGCGGTCGGTAGCTAGATCGGTTACTGCTGCTACAATGGCAGGTTATCAAGATTTTAAGTGAGTTGGAACGTGGTGTTATAGTCGGCGCACGAGAGATGGGACATAATAGCATCTCCAAGGTAGCGATAACATTTGGATTTTCGCGTACGACCATTTCACGAGTGTGCCGTGAATATCGGGAATCCGGTAAAACATTACATCTTCGACATCGCTGCGGCCGGAAAAAGATCGTGAACGAACGGGACGACTGACGAGAATCATTAAACGTGACAGACGTGCAACCCCTTCTCAAATTGGCGCAGATTGGATTTGAGGACTGCCCTGTAGGATTCATGGTGTGAATTGCCTCCTGCATACCTTCAGACATTAGCCGAGTCCATGCCACGTCATCTTGCGGCACTTCTGCGTGCCTACACGATATTACACCTACCTACACGATATTAGGCAGGTGTACCAGTTTTTTTGGCACTTCAGTGTATTTATCGTCATCGCGAAGCACGATTATTTTTTAGGGGAAACTATAGTCTCTTGAATTCAAAAGGGAGGTGATTGCGAATTAATGGAATACGCGGCACAGACTCTAAAAATAGTAAGGTACTTAAAAGAGCTTTGAGTTGCAGCTTAGTGCCATTTGTGTGTCTGACCTTCAGTCAGGCATACGGGAGCAATCCTAACGATGACTACAGGCTGCATATTATATATTACCTTAGTTTAATTCATCTCAAGTTTAGCTGTGAGTCTCCTGACTCACAGTACTTGAACAGTCCTCGTGGACTTAACTTAAATTTAGGTTAATTAGGTTGAGATTAACCTCTTCTTTCAGGCAAATTACCATTTTGTGAAGGATTAGAAAAAGTCGGTTTGTGCCAGGCATCTGGCACTCACCGACACCTAATTCTATTTTACGTTTAAGTTTCAGGATCCACTGGGGATTCGGTTTTGGGGGGGACCTGCCCCATTGTGCTCCTCCCCCAACAGAGTGATGCGCAAGTGTTACTCTGGTTAAATCAGCGCCAATTTAAAGAAAGATGACCCACCCCCTCTGTACTAGTACTTTTCCTATCATAATAAAGAGCATGATTCCTATCCCTCTGTCTCCTCTAGCATTNTATACTAGTACTTTTCCTATCAAAATAAAGAGTATGACTCCTATCCCTATGTCTCCTGTAGCATTTTCTGTTAAATATGATAATGCATGAAACAATTTTTTAATTCTTTCCTGTCGAAAGGGTTTTTACGGTGACTATGCCGGTTTTTCCCTTTCTCTTCTAGATATAGTTTAACTATAAGTACACTAGGGAGGTTCTCATGGCCACAATCTGGCCATGGCAGCCCAATCCCTCTTTGCCGTAATGCATGTCTCCTTGCATGAAATCCCTTCCTTGTAGGCGTATAGGGCTTAGCCCTGAGACGCACTTAACTCCCGTCCCTACCGCGGACTCATATAACACTTAGTTTTAGAGTAGTTAGAAAAAAATCGAGAAGACAGTTAAGAGTTTGAGAGTTTGGAGGATTGCGCGATCTTAAGCGACAGGTGTGTGGAGACGACGAGCCAGCAGAGCGTCGAGTGGCGTGAAGAGCGACCAGAGGCAGTGAAGTCTGCGGACTGCGAGCACCGGTATAGTGGTGGGAGGGAGAGAGAGAGAGAGAAACTGCCGGGCGGGACTATTGAACTGGCTGCGTTAAGTAAACATACATTTGGAATGATAGCAACATACAGATTTAATATGTGTAAAAAATGATTGTGAATTAAGCGACTGTAAACAATGTAGACACATTGATAAGGACTTTATAATTAAAATTGAGATCGAATTTAATATTGCGCTCGCCGAGAATAACAAAAGTAATGGTGTAGTGGAGTGGAGAGATTTTGGCGGCTCGTAATATCGAGGTCTTGAGAGCCAAAGCAGTAGTGGTAATGGTGGAGAAAGCTAGTTTGATGTTGTAAGTAATAGCTGTGTGAATAAACTGAAAATCAAATTTAGTTATTTTATTTTTATTAAGACCTCCGTCCCTCACGAACTCGAATACGCCCCTGCGGCGTCTTGTTGCAGTCTGCTCGCGGTATCCTCACCCTACTTAAATCAAACCTTAGAAAAACCACCCTACATGTAACTTGTTTGGTTGTTTTCTAGTTAAGTCGTGTAGCGCAAGAGTGTTATACTCATTAAAGAGTACAGGTATCTTATTTCTGGTTAAACAAATTTTTTTACTTATATTTTATTCATAAATTATAATATTTCATTTACAATCAATATTAATAAAAGACAGAGAAAATAGGTGTGCTGATAATGCATTGTACGAAATAGTTCTTATGCAAAATATTATAAAACAGAGTGCATGAATGCGGCGTATTGTCCCTTTTCCCTTTGGTGTAATTTTTCTAAAGCTTCATTTCCATGAGGCAGAGGAATATCCTAAAAGTAGAACTTCCTCAGCAGGGTTTCAGGAACGTAGGCGGTAACCATGAATGGACTTATAGGAATAAATGCAGTTCAATGACGAGACGTTGCTGCGCAACAAACATGAGCACTCTACCCTCCTAAGCATTTTAATTCATTGCAACGTCTTTGACGAAGTTCGAAATATGATCAATGAAGTGGTAAATTTTTCTCCTTCGGGAATTTCAGATTTGTATTTTTCACCACACGAATATCCATACAGTTGTTTGGTAAATCAAGTAATGATGTCGGTGTCTGTCCAGCGTATGTTGTAGACTTTTAGTTGGACGGTGAAGCGAACACTGATCTTGACGGATCGCAAGTTGAGTTACCGTGACGTCAGCCTCCCGCAGAAGATGTCGCACGACCTTCGCCGCGCAGCCAGGGACTATTCGTCTAATGATGCGCGACGCACCGCTTGCACTTGCTAACACATTCTTATCTCTCTGCTATTTTATCATTATTATTATTATTTTATTTTGTGTAAGGTTCGATTACAGCCAAACTGTTTCAGAAGTCCAAACTATCTCGTGTATATACGGCTGAAATTACCGGAGCAAGAGAAAACAATTGCGTGCAAAAGAGAGTTACAAAATAATTAATGGTTAAAAAAAAAAACCAGACTCGTGTAGACACCCTTTTCAAGAGCACAACGATTTAACCATTTGCATGTGAGTACGTGTATTCAGTACGTACATTCGCGTATACGAACAATAATCTATTTGAGAAACATTAATTCCATCACAGGTTTGGTACCAGAATCAAAGACACACATATCCTCAGTCAATTTACTCTTTCAAAAGCAGCTGATAACATTTTTTTTTAGAGAACATGCTTTCAATTCAATAGAATAATACTTAAAACTATATTACTACATTCTACACATTTCTTGTGTCATTTTCCTTGTATTTTTTTTTCTCAGTATAATGAAGACGTGTTCCTGACTAGTGGTAGTATATCATGGACAAGAGAGGAAGAGAAAAAAAAAGCTGACTTAGAATTTTGTTTATGAATAACCTAACTATGTCCATTATATATGTATAACCTGATGTAATTTATACGATTTGTCCAATATATATGTACTATTATGTATGGAAAATAGATCAAACGGATGGAATGAAACAAACAAAACGTGTCGTTCAATTACAGGCAAATTTGATAAACTTTTCGGCATGCTGCACATTTCAACTGTTGAGTATTAACATTTAATAACACAATTCACCTTTAGTTTAATGCCTGTTCGCGGTCTTTACAAGTATGGACTTCCGACTCACACTTTTATTCTGACATGTACCATGCAAAACACAAGATTAACCACAGCCAAAAGACTAAGAATAAAACTAACGTAACTTCAAACTGTAAATACCGAATAAATATGGAAGGAGGTCACTTCTGTCTGAAGGCTTCAAATGTTACAATACCCTGAAGAAGAAGAAAAAAAAAAAAAAAAANAAATAGCTGAACATAGACTAATAGCCTTACCAAATGTTCGTAACACACAACCTGTACCTAAGACCTCTGTCTAGAGCAATAGATTCTAATAATGTGAATTTTCCAGTGCATTTACTCTACTTACACCACATATGTAATGCCATATAATAACTGGTACCTATGTGTTCCTTTGTTTGTAATTGCCCAACTTAGTAGGTGCTAGACGTATCGCTAGTTAAAATTGTTCTGCATTAGCACAACTTTCACTCAAATTGTTGAGATGCTCATGTGTATTGGTTGAGTATTAATTACTAGATGTAGCGAGTATAGCTGTTGGTTCATTTTGTGATAATTGTTACTAACGACACTCAATACGTAACTGCCCGCTTCCGCCTGTGTCAATAAGACCTGTGTTTTCAAGACCCCCACCTGGAGCCATGCTCACGGGGATCAGAGATACTGTAAACGACATTTGTATAAAATTTCATAAATAATAAATATAAAAAATAAAATTAAAACAACTTTATGTATTATTGAATATGAAAAGCAAAAAAACTTTATTTATTAACATTACTAAACAGTCATAGAATACATAACATAGTGCAGACATTCATGAAAATTAAGTTAGAATGACATTTTAATTGGCAACTACAACACTCCCCAATAAAAATAAAAATAGTAAAGCTCAAATATATGAATAAAAATTATTTAAGTGCGATACGAGAGATTAAATGTTGAAACTTGATGCCAGTACTAACACGAAGTTGTCGCACACAAGATCACATAGCAAATTATACTTAATATCAACACGTTTTAGACTCTTGTGCTCCCATCTATCGGGACTTTTGATGCATGACTGATTGTCTTCATATATATTTATAATTCCCAGTAGAAAACCCGATTTCTTCAACTGATCCTATCATCCAAACAAAATCCGCAGCTGATTCTGCAACCGTTACGTATTTTGCTTCTGTAGATGAAAGTGGCACAGTAGATTGCTTCTCTATATTCCAGGTCACAGTAGTTACATGCTCCTTGGTCTAACGTCCAGATGTGGATTTTCTAATTGGGTCATCGAACCAACCTACATCAGCAGTTATAAAATACCGGTTCTGGGGAAAGGGAATGGGAGATGGGGACGAGCCAACCGACATCTTGGATGACGTCACGCAAAAATTTCCCCCTCTTTTCTATAGGAATTTCCCCTTTCCCAAACGGTCAATATCGCCAGAATTTGCCTCAAAATTTCCAGAATTTTCCTAACAGGCAAAATTTTTCACAAAAAAATTGTTTTGCACAATGCGGCTGACTTTTGCACAATTTCCGCCGATGAATCAACAATGTGGCTCAGGGACTCATTTTTGAGACGTGAGGGGTGAGGAATGGAGGGGGTTTCCCGCCTGTCATTCACGCTCTATCATTCCATGCCATCACCATCCATCTTGCATGAAGAATGTTAAGAGTCCATTGCACCGTCACGCAACATCTCTCACCATGCTCTCTCATTCCACCTTGGTTTTCTCTAATTCCTTCTGGTCTCCATTCTCCTGGCGTCCTGGCGGAGGCATGTCTCACGCTCTGTCATTCCACTTCGGCTTTCTCATATTCCTTCTGGTTTCCTTAACCTAGAGTCGCACTGCACACGCGCCAAGTACATCCCAAGCCCACTTATAATCATAGTTGGCTGTAATTTCCGAATCGTTTAAGATACAGCCACCAAATTCATAAACATAGGCATCGCCCTTGATGTTGAATAAGATGGTAGAGACAATTAACCTTAATCCCTCGCATACGAATAATGAGCTGTTATTTCCGAACCATTTAAGATACAAACACAGAACTCATAACATAGACATCACCCCCGACAACGAAAAGGACCGCTGGGTCAAGTAGGCCCTAAACCCACTTACAAGCATAGTTGACCAACATTTCCCACCCACCTAAGCTATAGGCATCTAAGGTGAAAAGAATACATTGTCTTGCTTCCAAGTCCCAAGTGGCATAAAAAAAAAATGTTACATATTTTTAAACTATATACAATTTGGACTTTAAACAATAGCATGGAAGGCCCCCTTTCTCCCACCACCTTCCAAAAGTCTGGTCAGGCGACACAGTTAATTTTGAATAGCACAGTCCCACATCCTGTTTCTTATAGGCTACTCACGGTAAAGTGAGCACTTTTGAAAGCCCTCTCATTTGGAATAATAGCAGATAAATATATTTTATTTTGGCCGTAGACGTTAACTTCCGAGTGCGGTGGAACATACACACTGTTTATTACTTACATGGCAATATTTATCAGAAAGGGTGGTTAAAGGATAATAAATGGCTGAAAGGAAAAAGTAACTAGGGCCTCAAAAGTGCTCACTTTACCGTGAACAGCCTATACCTCGCTCGCGAGGGCAGTTATGACGTCAAGCGTACTAAAGTCGTCCGTGAAAGTTGCTTGAACCACCCCCCCCCCCACACCCAGTTGTTTGTCAACGTATGAAGTTGCAACTTTCTAGGAAGATAGAAAATGTAGAGACGACCCGGAAGCTTTGACAAGTCACAACTCTAAAACACTCGCCCATTTAATAATAAAACCGTTTGACTAACAACATTGTAACCAAATACAGAGACTCGATATTTAGTAAGGAAACCAACATTATTCACGTCGGTACGATTTCAACATTCCAATCTCTGTATAGACAATTCACTACCACATCGAATTTTAACCATTTCATTATCTTTCCTCCAAAATTGTGTACATTTTTGAACACATTTAAAAGAAAAATAAGCGCTGCATGAGAACTTCCTAACAATCATACCGAATCACTAGACACAAAAATTATAAATATTCAGTACATTTAAGCGACACTGTGATCTAAGCAACGTTCCCTGCTTTAAGATTCTAATTTTTTAATTACCTTTCAAATTTCACTTTTATATATCAAAAGGTTTTAGCATAAAAGTAACTTAATCACAATCAAACGAAGCAATCAGTGTAGATTTTTTCCCCGTCTCCGTGATTTCTTTTCCCCATCATACTTAAATATTTCAGTTTTAACATATTTGCTAATTGTCATCATCAAATTATGTAGCATTATCCGAAATTGTAAACCCTTGCTTACCTGATAGATTTGCAGAAATTATCTTGCCGCTTTCATTTGGAATCATGTTATTTAAGTGTAATAGTCAAGTGTAATGCACGCCACATAACTAAATGTATTATATATATTTTTTGTTTAATAACAACCTTGCATCATAAAGTCAGCGATATTCTCAAATGGTAAATAAAGCGTTAAGTAATATATAATCTCAGGAGATTATAATCGCGTTTGAACCTATGTTTTTTGAAAAACTATAATGTATAAATAAATTTAAATCGCATACCCTGCAGTTTATAAGAATAAATACACTTACTGAGTAGATGTAGTCTACGGACTACATATGTGGTATCTAACACGACCGTGGTGTTGGTGCAAGTTCACTACGACTATGTTTCTAGCATTCTGTGAGTCGGTATGCACTAAACCCGAACCAGTGACGTCAATCAGCGAAATAACATTCACTGAGAGTCAGTTGATAAGCTACTGCCGACTGGCAAATCAAGCAAATGAACTGCGAACAAGTGATTATGGCAGTGGAATTCTTGACATTCAGTGAGAATCACAAACAAATCAGTGAAATCCAGCCTCCATATTACTTACATGACACTGATTATCAGTCGCTCAGTTTTCTTTGTTTTTTCTGCCTTTGGCTCAGTTCTCACTGTGCGCAGTATCACCTTCGATGCTATTCCTGTTTCAGTCAGTTAACTATTCCACTTCTACAAATATTTATTTCTAAAATACAGAAGTTGTGCTGTGTTTTTTAAAATGTCATATTAATATGTCATAACACCAGACCAGCAAATCAAATGCTCTAGACGAAAACATTCCAACCATCAACACTTGCTGACATAACACCACTCATTTGCATAGCCCTTATCATCAGGCGATACCAGCAAACGAACGAACAATACTGGCAAGCCATATCAACCATCGGACCAAAATGTTTCAATCAATCATTCCGACTAACAATACCAACATACCATATGAACAGATCATTTCATCTGTCAATGCCCTCTGGCCATACCATCAGAACAAACAAACCAGCCATTATTGCGAGAAAAAAATTACAACCAAATACTTGTCAACCATATCATATCATGTGAACAAATCATACAAAATGAAACAAGACACGAGCGTGTTATGAGACCNAAATACTTGTCAACCATATCATATCATGTGAACAAATCATACAAAATGAAACAAGACACGAGCGTGTTATGAGACCGTTCCCACCAATATTCCTAATAACATACCACCCACCATGCCTACCAAAACATTTCAACCATACCATCGAGACGATGTAACACTACCTTTACATATCTTGTATCGCATACTCAAAATCATTGCTTTTAATAACTGGTGTACCACACCAATCANAAATACTTGTCAACCATATCATATCATGTGAACAAATCATACAAAATGAAACAAGACACGAGCGTGTTATGAGACCTTTTCCACCAATATTTCTAATAACATACCACCCACCATGCCTACCAAAACATTTCAACCATACCATCGAGACGATATAACACTACCTTTACATATCTTGTATCGCATACTCAAAATCATTGCTTTTAATAACTGGTGTACCACACCAATCATATTGTAGCGGCTCGGAGGGCAACCCTCTCGTACACGAACTCTTTACAAACATTCAGTTATCTCTATATAAAGTCTTGCCACAACAGCAGCGCTGTTTCACCAACTAATGATAGGACAATCGCATAAGCCGTGCATATAGACACATGCATCAGAGGCTTGCATCACCTCCACGCAGATAAGAACTCATACACCCCGACTACTGTCAAACTGACTCCTGCCGAGAACAAATAACATCTGAGCTTTTACCGAGGTCGTGCAGCTTCCAGTATATTACATATTCAAACCTACCACAGGTACCTAGGAGGAAAGAAGTAATTTTTTTTTAGTTGCATTCCAAGTATCTTGCAATAATTAATACAGTTAATATAGGTGATGTGACACACATATTTTCCCCTCATCTGATCTTTTTTTATTCGCCTCGGTACAGAGTATCAATTTGTAAGATATTTTATGTTCATATACGCACTATGTCAACGACTTTCGATGATGCAGGACGGGAGGTAATGATTGTTAGCAGCCCCTCGTACTATAGTGAGAAGGAGGTTTCGCTGCGCCACTTAATAATCGTTTATTTAAACTAATGGTAAAGCGTACACGAAAAGTTCCATGGCTGTACAATTTTCTTCTTGTGATAAATTATGAATGAAGTTTCACATAAATCCACGCCAATGGCTATACTAAGCATGAACGTGTACATATATTTAAAGTTCTTATATCCTTACAGGTATTTGCACATATCTAGGCACTGCGTACGACCATCAGAAAAAATGTACATTTGATGCTAAAAATGAATAACATCTTCTATGTACCTCAGATTAGTCTTAATCGTTACTCACAGCTTAATATAAGCAGGGATAAAAATTAACGAATAACACATAAGTTATTTGTACACTTTAACTTTATTTTACAGACTTGTAAAAAAAAAAACATAATAATAGTTACTTACTCAAACTAATTCTTCATTCGACAAATCAATTATGATTTTGTCCTGTTTGAGATAGGCAGGTAGGTGTTTGTAGACAGATTGTATTTCGTGTCGTGCATAAGCGAGAAGGAATTATTTAGGCAGGTATGCAAGCTCGGTATCTTTGTCGAGTGGTGCCACTGATTTAATCTTTCCATACGTCACGATCGATGTTAACATTGATACCTGCCAAATGCTGAAGTTTGGAAGTAGGTATTGATTCTGCTCTGCGGCGTGAGGCGCCAGCATTTGATGCTAGCCCTCAGTGACAGGGCGTAGGAATACGTCGACACTGTTGTCTCTAGATCCAATTTACTAATACATTACACTTTATATGTGAGTTCACATAATCGAGTTTTATTGTTGCTTGAACAGGTTAACTGGTACATGAACTCACGAGACAAACTCCC
>NQII01002618.1:96408-141550 GCA_002778355.1 Clitarchus hookeri | reverse complement strand
CACCCTGGTGCCTTCCGTTGTCTCCGGATGTCGTCTGCACGTGCAGGAACAGTTGCACGTGCAGAAACCTTTGGTAGTGCGCCTTTGCAGCTGCGAGGCTCCCGGCGTCACTCTTCCGGCACGTCCACAAAACCCTTAATCCTTATTGCGGTCGTCCGCCGGCGAGCTTCGCCAGAGCGTGTGTTCTGACGAATAAAATATAGGGACGCAGAATGCGTCAACATTTTCTGACCGCTAGAACAGCATCCCGTCATTTTCACTGTGTCCTCTTGGCGAGAGAAAGAAGTTCTGGATTATTTGTAGTGGTACAAACTGCTTTTATAGACCGAAAATGGGTTAACCATGGTGCTGCGTTTTGCAGAGGATTACAGGGATGTAATTATTTATTTCAAACAAGAATTGATCATTCTCTTACCATATGCGCAAGTAGACATGCAACACTGTAAACTTAGGTCTCTAAGTTTTAGAACTTAAGAATTTATAAAAATATTTAATTTATAAAAATATATTTGTACATTACATCGTATTCGAACAAGTTTTGAAAATATTTGCGACCGATAGCAGATGATGAGTTACAGTTATGTTTGAAAAACTAGTCACTACATTTTAGGAATTCCTCTTTAATACAATGTGGAAACTGACATAGAGATGCAAGTAATCTACAATTCTGCTTTCATAGTAGAATTTCTTTAAAAAAAATACTGGACTGTAGATACATCACACAATGTGTGTTAAAATTTTTTTAAATATATAACTTCTTTATAATCATATGGGTATTTAACATATTATTCGTAAGTTTCATCAAAATAAACATGGTTGTAGACANTATAACTTCTTTATAATCATATGGGTATTTAACATATTATTCGTAAGTTTCATCAAAATAAACATGGTTGTAGACATGTCATGTGATATAGTTAACTTTAAAAACCTTTCATGAAAGGCTGATGGCTTAATTGTCCACATCACCTTGATCGAAGTATGGAGTAGTAATACTTGTGATGCGAATTTGTTGACTATAACTTGAATAGATGTAGAATGGCTTATAAGAATGATTATAAGAAGGTGAAAGGCGTAACTGACCACATCACCTTGATTGATTTTAGCTGGAGCTGTACCTGTGACACATATTTGAGAGCTATAACTTAAATGGTTCTAAAATGGCGGCCAACTATGATAGGAAGGCTTAGGCTTAACTTGCATTATCACCTTACACCAGGTCACGAGTGGTATCTACGATGTTTATAGCTTCAATGGATGGAAAATGGCAGCCAAATATGTTTATAAGAATGCTTAGTGCATAATGGGCAATAAAATTTTGGTCCAGGTCATGAGCAGTTCCTATGACATGACTATAGCTTCAATGAATAGAAAATGGCAGTCAGCTATGCTTATAAGGAGCTTAAGGTATAATTGACCATATGAATCTGATCTGAATTTTATGGCTATAACTTCGAGGGATGGAAAATGGTGTTCATTTGTGTTTGTAAAAAATCCTTAAGGCATAATAGTTCAATTTTCATCTTGGTGAGACTTGTACTGGTCTGATATGTTCATAATCCCATGTGTCTAAATCCAGCAGTCGTTGAATGACGTTCAGCTGTGCCTATAAGTTCGTGCGTGTCCGACATATACATAACGCACTTCAAACACGACCTGAGGTAAGGCGACTACTGTTCTGTATTCGTGATTCAGGCTCATTACATAATTCNATAACGCACTTCAAACACGACCTGAGGTAAGGCGACTACTGTTCTGTATTCGTGATTCAGGCTCATTACATAATTCCTCCAGAAAAAAACCTAAGATTATGCCTATGCCTACTAAAGTCAATGTAACGAACACATGCGAATAATCAAAGTTTATGGTGTCACATTAGCATTCGACTGGAAAACACGAGCCCGAAAATATATAACACTTGGTATACTTACGTACACAATTATATGCTTTTAAATTCAATATGGTGGTGGTCATTGCCTCGTAATCACGTTTTCTGACATAATGTTATAATTATCTTTGAAAATACTAATCCGTAGACAAAGTATAAAGTAAATGATTATAGTAGCTAAATTAAAACAAGTACTTGGCATGGTTATGCATATGAAACATCTCACGCTTATTATATATTTCATTATCTCTCGAGTACCCATGGCTATACTGTTTCTAAATTATATTAATAAAAAATTCAGAGTACTGGTTATAATAATAAAAAAATGTAAAGTTATTTTCAGTGTCTTGATGACATGGGCACTGCATGAGTTAACATAATGAACACATACATCTCGTATAGACAAACCCATGCCTGTAAAATTTGGAAAAATAATAATTTCCTTATAAATATATTTTATGTATACANATAACGCACTTCAAACACGACCTGAGGTAAGGCGACTACTGTTCTGTATTCGTGATTCAGGCTCATTACATAATTCTTCCAGAAAAAACCTAAGATTATGCCTATGCCCACTAAAGTCAATGTAACGAACACATGCGAATAATCAAAGTTTATGGTGTCACATTAGCATTCGACTGGAAAACACGAGCCCGAAAATATATAACACGTGGTATACTTACGTACACAATTATATGCTTTTAAATTCAATATGGTGGTGGTCATTGCCTCGTAATCACGTTTTCTGACATAATGTTATAATTATCTTTGAAAATACTAATCCGTAGACAAAGTATAAAGTAAATGATTATAGTAGCTAAATTAAAAAAAGTACTTGGCATGGTTATGCATATGAAACATCTCACGCTTATTATATATTTCTTTATCTCTCGAGTACCCATGGCTATACTGTTTCTAAATTATATTAATAAAAAATTCAGAGTACTGGTTATAATAATAAAAAAATTTAAAGTTATTTTCAGTGTCTTGATGACATGGGCACTGCATGAGTTAACATAACGAACACATACCTCTCGTATAGACAAACCCATGCCTGTAAAATTTGGAAAAATAATAATTTCCTTATAAATATATTTTATGTATACATTACTTAAACCTGTGCTGGCACCCATGTCACTTCTAGAAACAAGATGTCGAGGTGGAATGACAGAGCATAAACTGGAAAATTCCAAGATGGTGGCATGTAATGATAGAGCATGATAGGCAGAATGACAGAGCATGAACTGGAACATTCTTGAAACAAGGTCATGCTATTTTTAAAATGAGTGACTCATAAAAATTTGGGTAGGGAAACTTTTTGCAGGAAATTTTGCAGATTTCGAGAGAAATTGAGGGAAATTCTAAATTTTTTTTTCAGGGAAAACTAAACATTTTTAAGCTCAAAGGTCAAGGTCAAATGTCAAGGTCATTCAAGATGGCGTCTATCCTACCATTCTAAGACCCACACCCCTGTCCACCAAGGCAGAATGACAGCATGAACTGGAACATTCTTGAAACAAGGTCATGCTATTTTTGGATTGAGTTTCTCATAATATTTTAGGTAAGGAAACTTTTTGCAGGAGATTTTGCAGATTTGGAGGGACATTTTGAGGGAAATTCTAGAAATTTCTTATGTTTTCCAGTGGAAATAGGCAATTCTGAGTGTTTTCCAAGGACAAAGGTCAAGGTCACCTCTGGTCCACTGCCAGATGCCATGTCCAACAAACCTCCGAAGACCCAAGCTCCTGTTCCAGAACCCCCATGATATATCCATTACTTAAATTTCCCACCGTGACGCAGTTCTAATTTTTTCATTACGGAATATATTTTAAACGTAAAAAATTGTAAAACAAAGGTCTGTTTTGTTTATTTTTCATGGCGTGCAAGGAAAGAAAGTAGCAAAGCGAGGGACTATTTTGTTTAAAGAGGCATATGCGTGTCATGCATGTGAAATGAAAAATAAACACCAAAGTTTATTTATACGTTCCTCTTAAACCATTACTTCTCGTGATTTCCTTGTTACGGTGTGTAGAACTTCGAAATATCTAAACAGCATACGAGGCCGGCAACTACGAACTTTCTGCTTTCTTCATTACACTTCTCTGATATTGTATCTGCGTAGAGTTCAAATAATATTACTAATTATTAGTTAACAGATGTTTACTCTGGAGCTAACATTATTATTACAAGTAAGAATCACAAAGAAGACAGAGTAATTATAGATCGTTCCGGCAATACAGGGGTTGATGTCGATTCCAAATTACACTTGCCTCGNACAAAGAAGACAGAGTAATTATAGATCGTTCCGGCAATACAGGGGTTGATGTCGATTCCAAATTACACTTGCCTCGTCCAATAAAATTCACAATTCACAGTTTGCAAAGTTCGAGTTTGCCATAATTGTTGTTATTTTACAAACAGTCAAACTTAGCATTCAGTTATTCCTCATTAATTCCTGCCTATAAAATATAGTCAATGGATATGTTTTCTAGATTTTAAACATTTTAATTTCAATACTAATTATAACAACGATGTTATCTGTTTGCGTTTAATGAATGATGAAATAAATACAGGAACCACGTTTCTGCACCTATCCATGACTTTGATTTATTCAGACCCGGCATCCATAATCTCTGAATAGTACAAAACAAAATCGCTTATTTGCGTCTGTCTGTGTATTCGCTTAGTACTTCTAAACTACTTGATGGATTTCGATGCGGTTTTCAACGTCATTTAGAGAATTTCTCGAGGAAGGTTTTGTTGTATAGTACATTTATATTTAATGTAAGGATGATAGTAGAGAAATCTCGAACAGTTTGTAATCAAGTCGTAAAAAAAAAAACGGCTTTTAGGGCGCTTACGTGGCTTGCGTTGACTAAACCATAAGAGATACATCAAATTAATGTGCTACAGAATTGTAGCTCTCGAAAAGGTGTACAGAAAAGTCCGCGATAGCATATGTTCATATTTTAAGGATGTACCACAGTAACAATTTTTTTTGTCTTTCAAAGTATCGCTGTAAAAATTCAATTGTTACCGGGCGAAACCGGGCCGGTTCTCTAGTTGTTTATATAACGAACAGGAATGTTATTTTTGGCCGGCACTGTACACTGGCGAGGCTCAGCAACTGAGGATCATCTATGTGCGTCAAGGATTCGTAAACCATGCAGCATGCAACTAGTCTGGGTTGTAATGTCGCACACTGCTAGAGCCGAACACGAAGCCTGCAGTTCATTGGCTGTGATAACTAAACAAGTGCAGTGTAGACTAATGCATTCATTAGATATTTTTTGTTTGGAACATATGAAATCGTGAATTTATGTGGATCTTAGAAGTTTCCATTTCTGCTACATAAACTGTAAAACACTTATTAATTTTCTTGTACAACCGCAACAAGTCCAGCACGTGTTGTCGACGCTATCAGGCATGCGTTCGGAAATAGCAAACACAAACTGTAGCTTACGTTCTGGAATTAAATGAATGCCTATAATTTAGTGGAGCTCTCGTTCGGTATTTAATTATCGGTAAAGTGCTTGTGGTTTTGCATTATTGACTTTTCAGTTACATGGATACTGCACTTTGCAATAAAAACATCAAATTGAAAGTAGCTTTTATAAAATGNACATCAAATTGAAAGGAGCTTTTATAAAATGTTAAACCACTAGGTTTACTCGTGGAATAATACTAATATAGATATAATAAGCCTGAAAGATACAGATTATAATTAAAAAATCCATAGAATTACGTAACAGCCGGCAAATTAATTATTCATTGATTACTGCTGCTAAGTGCTTTGAGAAAAAAACTAAGAGTATTGTCAAGGTAAAAAAATAATTCCATAGCTCTTATTAATAAAATAATTCCATAGCTCTTGTTAATTAAAAATAATGCTCGAATTCTGGTTTTCATTTGAAATTCGCTTATTTGCATTGCAAATCAATTAATGAACTTCTATTATCCTGCATACTCTTACATCTTTGGAAGAAAAGCTGTGTGGCGAGAGTTATGATCACTTTCAGTTTCACTAAATCTTCAAAGTGTAAACGAGTATTGAATTTGGTGGCAGAGAATGAAAATTGCTTTTATCAGTGCTGAAATATACATTCTGTTCCAAATAAGTTTTCCAGTTGCTAATAAACCAGTCAGTTTTTAGAGTGACACCGGGTTTTATNCTAATAAACCAGTCAGTTTTTAGAGTGACACCGGGTTTTATCTCAAATGACTACACTGCCAGTTTTTATCTTATCCTAACGAAACAGGATTAATTGTAACATGTTATGGGCGAAAATGTGTCGCATAGTTTGTTTAGAAGAATAACTTGGTATAGTACTCAATTTGCAAAATGAAACCAGTTATAAGATCAGACATACAATAGAAAAAAATTGTTTTAATAATCAAGGTACAACTATCGGACATAAAGTAAAGTTTATGAGATTAATTTAAGCTGCATGTGCAAAAATTTTTCACGAAATAATACGTTGACGGCCATATTGTAGCCAAATAAATCAATTTGGGTGGGGGAGGGGTGGTGGTGAACTCTACTTATCCACACGCTGGGGAAAAATATTGATNCTGCTGCTACAATGGCAGGTTATCAAGATTTAAGTGAGTTTGAACATGGTGTTATAGTCGGCGCACAAGAGATGGTAACGATAAAATTTGGATTTTCGCATACGACCATTTCACGAGTGTAACGTCAATATCGGGAATCCAGTAAAAACATCAAATCTTCGACATCGCTGCGGCCAGAAAAAGATCGTGAACAAACAGGACAAACTACGACTGACGAGAATCATTAAACATGACAGACGTGCAACCCTTACTCAAATTGGCGCAGATTTCAATGCTGGGGCATCAACAAGTGCCAGCGTGCGAACTATTCAACGGACCATCAATGATATGGGCTTTCGGACCCAAAGGCCCACTCGTGTACCGTTGTTGACTGCATTTCGACGGACGTGAACAATTCCAGTAGGACAATGCGACACCCCACACGTCGAGAGTTGCTACCGAGTGGCTCCAGGAACACTCTTCTGACTTTAGACACTTCCATTGGCCACCTAAATCACCAGACATGAACATTATTGAGCATATCTGGGATGCCTTGCAACGTGCTGTTCAGAAGAGATCTCAACCACCTCGCACTCCTATGGATTTGTGGACTACCCTGCAGGATTCATGGTGTGAATTGCCTCCTGCATACCTTCAGACATTAGTCGAGTCCATGTCACATCGTCTTGTGGCAGTTCTGCGTGCTCGCGGGGGCCCTACACGATATTAGGCAGGTGTACCAGTTTTTTTGGTTCTTCAGTGTAGTTCTCTGTTATTCAAAGAGTGTACATATTAATTTGGGACATCTTGTAGTTTCATTATGAACTCATTACTGTCGTGTGTTTCGTGGCACATTTTGGAGAGCTTTAGATCAGGGCAAACCTACTGTCGTGATTGCATGATGAACATCTTGGCAAGGAAAGCACATGTCATGCGTAACTGTTTTTGCTGTTGTTTGCAATTTATGTGAACAGGGATAGTATGGTAGATCCGGTCGTGGCGGCGCGACTGCAGTTCATGCGAGTCGAAAAAACACTTCAGCGTGCATCGTTGTTGGCTGAGCAAGTAGCGACTGGCTCTTCTCAACACCAGCTGTTCGAAGCCACATGTCGTGACTTAGCTCCGGTTTGCAAGTGTTCTGATGATGGCCATCTGTTGATTGCTACTGCTACCACCGAAGACAATTTCAACCATCCTGCATATCAAAACCGCTTTGATCAATTTGACAATACCTACCACTAAATCATGGCAGATGTCGACTCCAAGCCTTTGTCCACCTGTATTCAGTCAAGCATTAGCAGTCTTTTGCCAACCCCGAAAGTGTCACTTCCAGTCATCAAGCTGCCTTGATTTCCCGGTGAAATGAAAGAGCAGCTGAATTTATCTAGCCAGTTTATCACATTAGTCGTAAATAACCCCGACATGTCCANACCGGTGAAATGAAAGAGCAGCTGAATTTATCTAGCCAGTTTATCACATTAGTCGTAAATAACCCCGACATGTCCATTGTTGAGAGGTTTGTCTACTTAAAGTATTTACTATCAGAGCTCCTTTTACTGGTGTAGTCCCTTCCCGCTAGAGACAATTTCAGGGCAGCATGGGACACACTNATTTACTATCAGAGCTCCTTTTACTGGTGTAGTCCCTTCCCGCTAGAGACAATTTCAGGGCAGCATGGGACACACTTGTGTAACGCTAATGTAAGAAACTGATCATGTCATAGTACATGGAATCACTACTCCAGTTGCCAGTGACTAGCTCGTATTCGACACTATCTCTTCGTCGCCTGCGATCTACTGTGAACGAAAACTCGAGTGCTCTGAAGGCCTTACGCTGACTGGATGAACAGAACAGCTTGCTTCTCTTGCTGAACAGAGCTAAAACCATTGATGCTAAAACTGGCCACTCGAAGACTACCAAGCTCGTAGAAAGGATAAGTTCAATGTGTGTTGTATGGTCAGCTCCATTATTTACCTCAATGTTTCCAATTCTTGAAAAAATACCCCGAAGAATCAATACCAGTCTGTCAAAGAGTACAAGGTTGGTTTGAATTGCCTTTGGTCATTTCGACAATCTAAAGGCATCAGTGTCAACGTGCAGGATACTCCATGCCAAGCAACACAGGTACATAATTGTACTTCGGTAATGTGTCAGAATTTCTGAGAATCCTGGTGATGGGTGTAGTGAGGTACCATCAAATGTAGATCCAAATTCTGTGATTCCAGCAATGGGATCTCATGCGCGACGAAATATCCAGCAATGTAACAATATTTTCAAGATAGCTNAAATTCTGTGATTCCAGCAATGGGATCTCATGCGCGACGAAATATCCAGCAATGTAACAATATTTTCAAGATAGCTAATTTTCCCAGAACGGGAAACTTTAAGAATTTTCAGGATGCTATTAAAAGACTGTGCTGGACATTTTCCAGGAGTTTTCGTTATGTTAGCAGTTTTGTCGGGGCCAAACTCTAAATACACCATCCTACAACTCCTTGTACCATAAAAATTGTAACCTCTTTAAATAAAAAAAAATATCTAGAAAATCCCCTACGATTTGGCATTAAAATACACAGGCGTGGATTACCTTGCCGAGTTACGGGAAAAGACTGCTATCGCCACCAGTTCGACTGCTAATCTCAAGCATGTGCAAACAATCTCCAGTTCCGAGAAGAAGGCGAGGTACGGACAGTCTTAAGAACTCTTTCACATCCACTGTCGCGTATAGATAGCAGCAACTGTTCAGCATTCCTTATCAAGGTACCNCAGTCTTAAGAACTCTTTCACATCCACTGTCGCGTATAGATAGCAGCAACTGTTCAGCATTCCTTATCAAGGTACCCCTACCCACTACTTTCAACTGGCGATGCCTTAAAATTGGCACTGCTAACGTGAACTGATTTTGTCTACATCATTTATGATATACTTTTATAACTTTTCAAACTAAAAGAGAATTTATCAAATCCCCAACCAACACCAGTGCTTAAAGCATATAAAGCTTTTACGAATGTTTTTACTAAGTAAGCTCAAGTAAAAAAAAACCTATTCTCTTTCTAAATCTTCTTAACTTGCATTACTGCTAGATGTCTGATTATGTACATAATTTAGGAAACATATCCATTTTATATTTACACTGACAAACCAGAAGTGATGGGATACAGTCTAGTATCGTGTACACTTTAAAATCGAAACAGTTAAAACTGCTCCAAATCAGAGATCTGTTGAAACTTCTCCACATGAATCAGTACAATTCTATTGATCAATTTAGTTGCTGGTATTCACTTATTAAACAATGACATGTACTCATTCCTAGTGAATTGCACTGGCCTGGCAATAAACATCAGTGTATTCCACTTATTTGCCAGTAGATGACAGCTCACTAACTGAATATTCAGCACGATAATTCTACTGATTGAAATCTCACTGATTCAGATTTAGTGTGTAGGCCCTCCTCTAGGCTGGAGAAGTGCAGCAATTCGTTGTGGCATCGATTCCACAAGTGGACGAAACACCCGTGGAGATATGTTGACCCATACCCTCTGGATAGCTAGCCACAGCTCCCTGCTATTAGTAGATGCAGGATCTAGGGTGCGAATGGACCTCCTTACCATGTCCCATAAATGCTCAATGGGGTTCTTATTGGGCTAACGAGGTAGCCATAGCAATAGATGAAACTCTCCAAAATTCTTCTCTAACCAATTCTGGTCAACTTGGGTGGATGGCATAGTGCATTACCCTGTTGGAATATCACATCGTTGTCTGGGTACATGAAATCCATGAAGAGCTGTATGCAGTGCCATAACCAGCACACACTCACACATCAGCATCAGATCACAACTCATACAAGTNTGGGATGCCTTGCAACGTGCTGTTCAGAAGAGATCTCAACCACCTCGCACTCCTATGGATTTGTGGACTACCCTGCGGGATTCATGGTGTGAATTGCCTCCTGCATACCTTCAGACATTAGTCGAGTCCATGCCACATCGTCTTGCGGCACTTCTGCGTGCTTGCGGGGGCCCTACACGATATTACACGATATTAGGCAGGTGTACCGGTTTTTTTGGTTCTTCAGTGTAGTTCTCTGTTATTCAAAGAGTGTACACATTAATTTGGGACATCTTGTAGTTGTGAATTTGAAACTGACTTGTAGTTTCATTATGAACTCATTACTGTTGTGTGTTTCGTGGTACATTTTGGAGAGCTTTAGATCAGGGCAAACCTACTGTCGTGATTGCATGATGAACATCTTGGCAAGGAAAGCACATGTCATGCGTAACTGTTTTTGCTGTTGTTTGCAATTTATGTGAACGGGGATAGTATGGCAGATCCGGTCGTGGCGGCGCGACTGCAGCTCATGCGAGTCGAAAAAACACTTCAGCGTGCATCGTTGTTGGCTGAGCAAGTAGCGACTGGCTCTTCTCAACACCAGCTGTTCGAAGCCACATGTCGTGACTTAGCTCCGGTTTGCAAGTGTTCTGATGATGGCCATCTGTTGATTGCTACTGCTACCACCGAAGACAATTTCAACCATCCTGCATATCAAAACTGCTTTGATCAATTTGACAATACCTACCACTAAATCATGGCAGATGTCGACTCCAAGCCTTTGTCCACCTGTATTCAGTCAAGCATTAGCAGTCTTTTGCCAACCCCGAAAGTGTCACTTCCAGTCATCAAGCTGCCTTGATTTACCGGTGAAATGAAAGAGCAGCTGAATTTATCTAGCCAGTTTATCACATTAGTCGTAAATAACCCCGACATGTCCATTGTTGAGAGGTTTGTCTACTTAAAGTATTTACTATCAGAGCTCCTTTTACTGGTGTAGTCCCTTCCCGCTAGAGACAATTTCAGGGCAGCATGGGACACACTTGTGTAACGCTAATGTAAGAAACTGATTATGTCATAGTACATGGAATCACTATTCCAGTTGCCAGTGACTAGCTCGTATTCGACACTATCTCTTCGTCACCTGCGATCTACTGTGAACGAAAACTCGAGTGCTCTGAAGGCCTTACGCTGACTGGATGAACAGAACAGCTTGCTTCTCTTGCTGAACAGAGCTAAAACCATTGATGCTAAAACTGGCCACTCGAAGACTACCAAGCTCGTAGAAAGGATAAGTTCAATGTGTGTTGTATGGTCAGCTCCATTATTTACCTCAATGTTTCCAATTCTTGAAAAAATACCCCGAAGAATCAATACCAGTCTGTCAAAGAGTACAAGGTTGGTTTGAATTGCCTTTGGTCATTTCGACAATCTAAAGGCATCAGTGTCAACATGCAGGATACTCCATGCCAAGCAACACAGGTACATAATTGTACTTCGGTAATGTGTCTGAAATTCTGAGAATCCTGGTGATGGGTGTAGTGAGGTACCATCAAATGTAGATCCCAATTCTGTGATTCCAGCAATGGGATCTCATGCGCGACGAAATATCCAGCAATGTAACAATATTTTCAAGATAGCTAATTTTCCCAGAACGGGAAACTTTAAGAATTTTCAGGATGCTATTAAAAGACTGTGCTGGACATTTTCCAGGAGTTTTCGTTATGTTAGCAGTTTTGTCGGGGCCAAACTCTAAATACACCATCCTACAACTCCTTGTACCATAAAAATTGTAACCTCTTTAAATAAAAAAAAATATCTAGAAAATCCCCTACGATTTGGCATTAAAATACACAGGCGTGGATTACCTTGCCGAGTTACGGGAAAAGACTGCTATCGCCACCAGTTCGACTGCTAATCTCAAGCATGTGCAAACAATCTCCAGTTCCGAGAAGAAGGCGAGGTACGGACAGTCTTAAGAACTCTTTCACATCCACTGTCGCGTATAGATAGCAGCAACTGTTCAGCATTCCTTATCAAGGTACCGCTACCCACTACTTTCAACTGGCGATGCCTTAAAATTGGCACTGCTAACGTGAACTGATTTTGTCTACATCATTTATGATATACTTTTATAACTTTTCAAACTAAAAGAGAATTTATCAAATCCCCAACCAACACCAGTGCTTAAAGCATATAAAGCTTTTACGAATGTTTTTACTAAGTAAGCTCAAGTAAAAAAAAACCTATTCTCTTTCTAAATCTTCTTAACTTGCATTACTGCTAGANCACATCGTTGTCTGGGTACATGAAATCCATGAAGAGCTGTATGCAGTGCCATAACCAGCACACACTCACACATCAGCATCAGATCACAACTCATACAAGTCTGGGCACTTCCAAGACGTAATGGTACAGCGGCGCACCAGAATATCGCCTTCACACACAGCCCTCCCATGACTTTTGGCAAGTCGACATACATATCTTGTGACACCCAGTGTCACTTTTCCTCTGCACATACCAAAGTCCTGAAAAATCTATGCATGCCTAATGAAAATGTACGTGCCTGCAAACTGTTTGTCTCACGTGTCGATTCCTGTGTGACAAGATAAGAATTGTGGAAGTGTAACCTTGTGTGCAGGCGAGCGCTGCTGAGGTGTGGGGACAATCGGGCGGCTGGCGCATCAAGAAGGCACTTGCTGCATTCGCACGTCGTGAGACATCCTCGCCCTACCTCCAGCTAACCTCGGGCGGCTCTCCTACCCTCAGTTTCGAGGGCACATGTCATCACTAGCTATTGGCTGTTTTCAATAAAGACGCTAATGTTCTGTCAGCTACGTCAAACTCTTGTCTCATCGGAGCGTCTGTTGTTGCAACTTAATGCTTTTGTTTTGGACAGTGGAGTTCGAGGGAAATGGAAGTGTGTGTCGCCCTCCCTGTTTCCAGCGACTGGCGATTGTCTTCGCCTCAACGATTGACAGACATATTTTTTTTTGTACTCGCATGTTCTTGCGATGCTGTTGCTACCATTCTACTTTTTGCAACCTACAGTAATTGTGGAGCGAGGTAGAGTGGGGGAGACTCCTATATACTGGACCGCAGGGGCTTTGCAGGTCTGAGACGACCAGAGACGAAAAGATGAAAAGCTAAGTATCTGCACCTCTTGACCCGTGTGGGCGTACTTTTTGCACAAATATGGGTACAATTTAATCTATATATACACATACATATCAAATTTTTGGGTAGTGTAGCGATTGTCAGTTCTGTTGGTAACTGGGGCTGACCTGGTACTCCATTGAGGTGGGAGCTTTTCTAGGCGTTTCTAGATCAATGGAAGCTTTTGAGCACAATGAGTATGTGCGCTTCATTTGTGTTGGCATCTGAGTGAACCTGAACCTTTTTTTAAACACCGTAACGAGGTGTACATTGCGTACTTGTTGAGATATGCTATAACGAAAGGGAGAAAAATATTGTATGGGGGAAAGGGATCTTCAAAAAGAAATTGCAGCACGCCATATTCATACTATCATTGCTTTCACCTGAGAATTTCTATTTTACCACCNTCATACTATCATTGCTTTCACCTGAGAATTTCTATTTTACCACCTGTTGTTTTTTCTATATAAAATTGTTAACCAGATTGCAAATGTAGTGTGTTTGCGGAGTTAATATTTTCAGAATTCATTTTAAATGACAATTTCGGTCCTATTTTATGACGAAAAATTTAATCGTGAATGAATTCTGATATTAGCAAAAATGGGAAGACTGTCCAATTTTGAGGGAATATTGTAAAACCATATTTTTTTTTTCGTATAATGATTGTATTTTACAATAATTTATAGTGTGAAAAATTGGGCAAAGTAACTAAAAAAGACGAAAATCACACAAAATAAATATAAGAAAACAAACATATGGACTGTTACTTCAGAATTCGAACTCCTTTATTTTCAATTAAAAAAAAAACTTATTTGCATTTGTTCTCTGTAATGTCTGTTAAATGTTTATTGAGAACGTAACATCTTACTTGTGTAGCAATGAAACATCATACTTTACATCGACAGAGGAACTGCACGTGTTGAATGAGTAATTTTGGAATTTTTGGGGCTAGAAAGTTTTCTCGGGTGCTCCTGGAGTAGCCGATAGCCCCCATTTCAAATATGTATTTAATTTTAAAGAACAAATGGCAGAAACAATTTGTAGATATGAAATCTCTGGTAAATGATATTTAAAGCAGTGTAAGTACATGAAACACACATCTAGCTTCATTGCACCATAGCCTATTGTGTAGTTGCGTACGGAGGGACTGCAAGTTATTTCTGTGGCATGTCGAAGTGTGCATCAGGGTCGCACTTCAGATGATGTGCACAAACTGCTACCTGCTCTGCCACCAGCCGTGGAAGATTTCACTATCGGCACACCAGAGTATCTGATGTGCACGCAGGAGGCACAGTGTGCAGTGAGTGTGGTTCACAGGACGTATGGACCCCACTTGTATTGCTGCATTATTATTGCCAGTTACACCTGTTTAATTAGTATTGTATAGAGAATGAACTGTATTCTACTCGTCGTATGGACTATATAGGAATTTTAGTTCTTTTTGTGAGCCAGTATTGGCATACAGAGGGCAGGTTTTATCAGGCTTGTTCCCATTTCGATTCTTTGTCATTTATTTCCAAATTCTCCATGTAATCTTGCTCGATGGTTGTGGAATATGTAATCTTTAGTTTTTCATGTTACATTGTTGTGTTCGTTTAATGAACGTTAAAGCTCAATCGAAATTTGGTGCTATTGAAAATAATATTCCTATTTGATTTTCCATTCACCATGAAGAGCTGTAAGTTTTGTAAGTATTTATACATTTCATCCAATCGTTTCTACTTCAAGACATTTTTCTACGAACCCATGACATAAATATAAGATGCGCCCTGTGCAATTTTTAAGAGGTCATATTGAACGAACAATCAAATTTTCGCTCCCATTTATAGCATTACAATTAAAATAATTAAATCAAAGTGAACTGTTTTCTACTGCTGCATAGAAGAGTGGTGACAGTTTTTTTTTTATATATTAGTATCATCACAATTGATAGTAGGAATATTATGGATTTCCGGTGGCAAGGGATAAGGCTGTTGATCTGTGGATCTATCCATCATATTGGATCACATCACAGATAGTCCGCCATCTCGTTTTCCATCGTTCACCATCTTGTTTCTGCCATTCACCATTCTGTGTTCTTCACTATTCGTTTGTTTTTCAGCTGCTACCTTTGCTTCTCTCACAGTCTGCTGTGTGCAATCCACTCAGACTGGGCAAGCAAAGTGAATTGTGAGCACTTTGTGTCTACAGTTTCTTTCACTGTGAATTTCTTTGTAAAATAGAAGGGTGTACAATTAGCTCCATCGCGTGACAGTCATATCCATAACATTGATGCTTATGGAACTGTGCGGTGCTTGAAAGGTATCACTAAGCATAAGCAGACTTTTAAACATATTTTCCCATGACGAATGACATTCTGTGATATGAAAGCAGACACCGATCCCATTCCTGGGCGAGTGAAAGAGAGAGTGAAGAGATTTGGGCGGCTCTTAACATCAAGGTATTCAGAGCCGATGAGGGTGAAGCGAGGTGAGTATAGAGCAGCGCCGGAATGAAAGGGCAGGAGGAACGGGAGACCCCGAGAAAACCCGCCGACTAGCGGCATCGTCCGGCACGATTCCCACGTGCGAAAATCCGGGAGAGACTCCGCCGGAAATCGAACCTGATTCGCCCCCGTGGGAGGAAAGTAGTCTAACCACTACACCACCGCAGACCCGCCATTACTGAGGAAATTTGTTTACCAACTGGTATAACTTTAACTGGATGATATTTCTCACCTGAGAAGGATTTTACAGCTGGATGGCGTAACTCATCTTCTGCGCAGAATCCTGAATATATCAAAAACTGAACTGATCTGCAGCGCATACAATGATTTCAAGAAAAGAGATATCCTATCTTTCATGCTCATATTTGATAATAAATTTTACGAAACGGGTAAATTAAAATAATCCTCTCTTCGCATGTACATTTCGCACATAAATATAATAAATAATAAATGATCAAGGTCAGTGGAGGGAAGTCAATGTCGAGGTCACAAATCCAGCAAGTCACTGCCAAAGTTCTAGGCAGTTCTCAGGCTTCTCGGCCCTTGCTCACAATTTATATTGCTCATTTCATTTCCTTCTATCCATTAATTTAGGCTTCAACGATACCTATTAGAATTTTTCAAAAGAACTGGAATATACCTAATCAACCTCTAAGCGAGCGTGCGACATACTGATAAACCCGACATTCGAAATGTCAATGTTTCTGGCTGTAAAGACGATCCCAGACAGCAACTTTTATCAACTCGTGAACAAATGTTTTGCCAGTGGCGTGATGCATTACTGTCGAGTCATTTCTTACGCTGTAAATACGTACATTCCTTTGTGGCGAAAAGCAACATTCTAGACGGATGCATCACTAGGTTGGTAAAATCTATTACACCTAGAATTACAGTTTCTTAGTTTAAAATCAACTTCCGAATATATCTGCACACTTCACACATGTTAAAACATTAATTTACGTTTCGTGAATCTTAAAGCAAAACTAATCTTCTGATTACATAAAGGCTATTCACAGTAAAGTGATCACTTTTGAAAGTCCTAATCAAGATCTACTTGTATCCATATTGTGTATTATGTTATTCTACCATGCGTAAATTAACATTGCCACGGGCGTAATCACTTTATGCATAAGTCGGTCAAAATAAACTTTGAAATTATTAGGAACATATAATACACAAATTTGCTCATTACTACACTTATATGATTAAAAAAAATCCAAACAAATCATTCTAGTGTTTACAAACGCTTACTTAACTTTATTTTATTCAAAGTTTAAGACGTGGAACTACTTTCCCTTCATCGTTACCAACTTTACTGCTCGTAGGGGCAGTTACATATTGCACAAAGGATCATTTCAAAAGCTCTCAATTAACAGCGTATACGAAAATGGCAGGTATGGGCTATTCACGGATACGTGAACACATATGAAAGCCCCCTCATTTGGAATAATAGTCAAATAAATATATTTGACCTCAGCTTAGACGTTAACTTCCGAGTGCGTTTGGAATACACACACTGTGCTCATTACTTACATGCCAATATTTATTTTCAAAAGGTGGTTGAAGGATAAGAAACGGCTGAAAGGAAAGGTAACTAGTGCCTTCAAAAGTGCTCACTTTACCGTGAACAGCTTGTGCACGAGAAGCTCGGGAAGAGAGGAAAGCAAAATGGCGGGAAGGGCGGCAGCAATGGCAGGGCGGAGCGGCGCGGGTTTGTCGTGGCGGGGTAGGACGCCGCGAGCATGCGCACATGTCCGGAACATGTCCGGCACAATGACACGCGTGCAGGCTTTACGACGCTTTACAGCTTTACGACCGCAAATCACGCTCACCCACGCATCGCCACTCGGGAGCGTCGACCCGCTTCTTCGCCGCAACACGTTCGTCTCGCACTGCATTGGCTGACTAACACAACTACTGTATATTCATACACTACTACACTATCTCTGTTACGCATTTCGTATCCGTGTAATTACTACAGCGTGACTGGCTGACTGTTGATGATCGGCGGCCATCTGCCGACAGAGCGCGCCACGCACGAGATTCACACAAACATCCAATGTTATACTTAGGCGTACTTTATTTATTGATGTGTCGCAAAGTTGTTAACAGCAGCGAGTTTCGTATTTAAAACAATTTTTCCAAATATTCTAAATAGTTACTCGTTTCAGCAGAGCCTTTTGAATTTTACAATTCTTTCCACAAAAATTAAAAGTGAAAAATAATTACAAATGTACCTGTTTAGCTATTTTGTCTTTATGGATTTTAAAGACATCACTTTGAATTTTGTGTCACCTCTTTGCAGTGCAGATTCGCTCCATTCGTAGATCGCTAGAGGCCGAGTACTCACAAACACGAACACACACACGCCGACTCACACGGAAACAAACTCAACAGCTTCCTTCTTATCTCGTTCCTGGAATACTTGCTGAAAAAAACTGATGCAATTTTTTCCCGTTGAGGTTTTTTTTTTACTGTGTCTATACTGGCTTCTCCATCCCTTCTTAGAATAGGTTAGCCAGTGAGCATGAATCCCNAGGTTTTTTTTTTACTGTGTCTATACTGGCTTCTCCATCCCTTCTTAGAATAGGTTAGCCAGTGAGCATGAATCCCTTCCCTTCTTACAATAGGTTAGCCAGTGAGCATGAATCCCCTTCCCTTCTTACAATAGGTTAGCCAGTGAGCATGAATCCCCTTCCCTTCTTACAATAGGTTAGCCAGTGAGCATGAGTCCCCTTCCCTTCTTACAATAGGTTAGCCAGTGAGCATGAATCCCCTTCCCTTCTTACAATAGGTTAGCCAGTGAGCATGAATCCCCTTCCCTTCTTACAATAGGTTAGCCAGTGAGCATGAATCCCCTTCCCTTCTTACAATAGGTTAGCCAGTGATTATGTATCCCCAATACCTGCAAATCAGCGATGTATGTGTCCTGTGCGTATAATCTATTCGCGGTATCTTCACACTTCGTAAATAAAACATTTGAAAAACCACACCTTGTGTGACGTGTTCGGTAGTTTCCTGAACACGCGATGTATCACAAGCGTTTAATACGTCTGTTAACAGAGAAGCATATTTTTGTTTTGTTAAAACTGAACTTTTACTTGCATTTTATCTGTAAATTACAATATTCCATTTACAATTAATATTAATAAAAACAGAGAGAAAATACGTGTATTGGTAATGCCCAATAAGAAATATTTCTCGTGGAAAATATTACACTGAGTGCGCACGCATGCGGTGCGCTGTCCCTTTGGTGTAATTTTCTATATTTGGTTAAGTTTTATTTGCATAATGTGAAGGGATTTCCTGAAAGTAGAACTTTAGCAGGGCTTCAGAGAAGTGTAATGAACTATAGAGTGTATTTCCTAGATGCCTACCTTCCCAACACGGGGCTAGTCTTTAGACGCACTTAGATCCCACCCCTACCTTGAACTTACGACTTNTAGATGCCTACCTTCCCAACACGGGGCTAGTCTTTAGACGCACTTAGATCCCACCCCTACCTTGAACTTACGACTTCCTTTTCAGCTTTAGGATACGTTAGGAAAGTAATATCCACACACTTCAAAGACACCGCCAATCGAACGTGCTTCGCAAAACCACAACGTGAAGAAATGAAGGAGCTACTGTTGTAAATAAATCAATTCATGCCGAACTCCCGTGGCGCAGTCGGTTNCCACAACGTGAAGAAATGAAGGAGCTACTGTTGTAAATAAATCAATTCATGCCGAACTCCCGTGGCGCAGTCGGTTGGTGCGCCGCCGGTCTGTGATGCGGGAGGTTCCGGGTTCGAATCCTAGGTAACGCATGGGTGTTTAAGTTAGGTCATAGGTTCGTTTATAAGCCGTCCCCTGATAAGCCTTCACGCATAACCCTGGGGGGACGTTAATAAACCCTTTTCATATTCCAAATAAAATCCTGTTGGTTGCGAAGCGTGTCTAAAGTTTGTAACAAGTTGTGAGAAATAGACTAACTTAACGGTAGAACATGTTATGAGAAAGCCAATATGAATATATACACATTTTGAACTTTTTGCTTTTCTTGAAAATTGGTGGCCTGGTTAAGGCCCACCTGTAAATTGCAGACAAAATAAGTTCTATACACTCATTACAAACACCTAAAGGCCCTAATGAATTTTTAAAACTACCTTTTCCCTCTGAATTTCCTAACACGTGTGTCCCTGTCACAACTCCACAGTGTTTAAAAACAAAGCACAAATCGGGATATGATGAGCTAAGTAGCAGGGTAATAAAACACTGTGCAAATGAACCGTGTGAAACCCTAAGTGTCATTTCTAATAACACACTTAGTCGCGTTGTGTTCTCAGAAAGACTTAAGCATGCAGCAGTGATACCTATATATATAAAAAAGGTGAAAGAACAAGTGTCCAAAATAATCGACCGATTTCTCTCCTAATTACCTTCTCAAAAATTAATANTATAAAAAAGGTGAAAGAACAAGTGTCCAAAATAATCGACCGATTTCTCTCCTAATTACCTTCTCAAAAATTAATATATAAAAGATTGTACAGTAACTTACATACCTATAAAATTTTATCACCAGCCCAGTTTGGATTTCAAACTATATCTTCAACGAGTAAAGCAATTATTGAATGAACACAAAACACACTAGAGGCATTAATTAAACAAGGACAGGTAGTAAGACATTTCTGTGACCTGACAAAGGCCTTCGACTGTGTCAACAACTACGTTCTTTCAGCCAAATTTGAGCGTTACAGGANTATAAAAAAGGTGAAAGAACAAGTGTCCAAAATAATCGACCGATTTCTCTCCTAATTACCTTCTCAAAAATTAATAGAAAAAGTAATATATAAAAGATTGTACAGTAACTTACATAGCTATAAAATTTTATCACCAGCCCAGTTTGGATTTCAAACTATATCTTCAACGAGTAAAGCAATTATTGAATGAACACAAAACACACTAGAGGCATTAATTAAACAAGGACAGGTAGTAAGAAATTTCTGTGACCTGACAAAGGCCTTCGACTGTGTCAACAACTACGTTCTTTCAGCCAAATTTGAGCGTTACAGGATAAGAAACAATTTCTTAAAATGATTGAAAACTTGCCTCCAAGAAAGACAACACGTGGTTGTTGTTAGAAACCATACTTCGTCTGCTTCTAATCCCGGCAACCTAATACACGGTATACCACAAGGATCTGCATTTGGCCCACTTAAGTTTCTACTCTAATGGTCTACCCATAGTCATATAGAAGTACGCAGAAACCACTTCCTTTGCCGACGGCACACGCACGTTGGTAAATGATGCCTCCATAGCGACGCTCGGAGATAACGCAGAACACGCAATAAAAACAATATTTGACTGGTTTTCATCAAATAAACTCACAGTTAATATAGACAAAACAAGTTATATTCAATGTCCACCTCGTGGCACACATCTGCATTTGGGTACTCTCTCCGTTAGTAATGAAGTCCTCAAGCAAGCAGACGTAACGGGATTCCTACGTCTAAAGCTAGAAGAACATTTAAACTGGAAAAAATCATATTAATTTTCTAACGCCAAAACTAAATTCTGCCATTTCTGCACTTCGATGCATGAGTAACATCTGAAACTCTGAGGTAACAAAGACCATGTACTTCTCAATTTTTCATTCTCTTATTAATTATGGTGTACAATTTTGGAACAATTCAGTAGCAGCTAAAAAAATTTTCATACTGCAAAAAACAGCTGCGAGAATAATATGTCATAAGAAAAAAAGTATATCAGGCAAACAGTAATTCGTTACCAACAAAAACCTTGACGCTACCAAGCCTATATAATTTACTCTCTATTGCTATTTCTTAAAGAAAACTTTAAAAACTTTAAAACAAATACAGCACTATATAACTATTACACAAGAAATAACAGCAACCTTCACCTCCCAACAACATCACAAACTTTGTATCAAAAAGGCGTAAGTTACATGGGCATAAAACTTTTTCAATAAGTTACCAATATATCTAAAAAGCCTCTATTGCAGGGAAACTGAAGTTCTCAAATAAAGAAATATTTAGTATCAAAATCATACTACTGATTGAATGAATATTTAGACAAATGACTGTATACCTAGTACATGTGGTAAAAAACTGTATAGATTATTATTTAAGGATATAGTTTAGTGTATGTTTAAATAATTTATGTTTAATTTATTCTATTCATATATTTTGTGTTCTGTAGGCTATATTATGTATTTATATATAATATGTAACGTATATATTACTATGTATGTAATGGATACTGCGCCATTTTTAGGCACTCGTTTATTTTTAACTGTGTTTTTTTTAGCCTTGTATTCCATTTCTGGATTATTTTTTTTTAAATTTTCATGGCAAAGTTCTTTGTGTTCATTTCCAGCGCCTAGCTTTATTTTTAATTTTTATGTTAAAGCAAGGTTGGATAATGTTTTGTCACTGTTTCTGTAATTTTGTCTATTTATCTAGCTATAGTCTAAGATTTCGTTACTTTTTCATTTTTAAATTTTTAAGTGACCAAATTACTCTGATCTGGTTAAGCTATTGTGTCAACCGATTGAAACAACTTTATTTAAAAACGAATTGTGAATTTCGTAAAGAAATATCCTGTATTTGGTTTGTGAATTTCATATTTAAATTATTTTCTGTTAATATTATTTTATAAAGTATTTATGGCGTTAATGTAAAATACCGCATTACGAAACAGGACAGTATCACTGGCTTTGTGAAGCGACTTGATGCCTGTGTTAGTGACTGGTATTATCGGAACGCACCCTACTTCCTTCTTCTTGCTTTCAACTCGACATGGCGTGACTGAATTTTTAATTAGCTCCGGCTATTTTCCTACCAATGGTGTCATCATTTGAGTTGTACCGCTTTTCGTAAGTGTTTCGTTTTCTGATTGTTATTTGTCGCCTCGGTAATGTATAATTATGACCTTGCTTCTTTATGTGCGTAAAGTTTGTATTTACAGTGGTCGACCTGTTATGTCGGAAAATGCTGTGTTGAGGGCTTTTCTCTACCTTGCTGCCGAGGCGTGGCAGTTTTTCTTTGAAGTCGCCTTGCGTCTTCTTCATGCCTGATGCGGTTATTTAAGAGGATGTAACACCTAGCTGGCGTTGGCAAGGGAGATGGACCACATCTCAGGAAAGTGCTGCCACCTTCTTTTTCGGCATGTGCATGAAACATAGCAGCCTTTCTCAACTCTTTCAATTATGAAAAATAACCCATATTTTGTTGTATGACTTCAAACATTCTTGTAATTTTCTATTTCAAAATATTTTTTTCTTGTGTGATCTTAACAGTTAAAGTTAATTTATTTATATAAAATAAAATAAAAAAATTATTACTTACTCAAAACCAAAGATCATATTTGTTGTTATTATACATTTGAAAAGTTTATTCTTTGTTTATTACTATTGCTAGAATGGGAAAATAATAATTTAGTAACACGAATTTCAGATTTTTTATATTTTTTATGAATCAACTTGCTAATTGTTTTAATCACATTGTTTATTGCTGTATGTACTACTAATAATTATTATTACTATGTAAGTGTAAGGGAGCTGGAGTGGGAATTTTGGCTCAGCCTCTTTGCTTCTACCTTTACATTGGGGTCACGCCTACACAACTATATCCTCGGAGCTTTCTACTTGTGGCATACTTGTGGTTATTTCTACTAAGTATCTCCTATGCTACAAATGGTAGTATTTGTGTAGGAGGTAGCCCAGCATGCTACAGTACTGTAAGTAATGTATACTTCAAGTATGTAGCTCTTGACAACACTTATATCCCTTGAGCACGCGTACTCAAGATTGGGATCTAAAGGTGGCTTATCAAATTACAAATAAACATACACGGAAAAGCATTAACAAAAAAAGAAAGGCAAAATCTACATTTTCAAATTCATAATTAGAATGTAATTCTGGGAAAAAATTATTGCCTCTCTTGATAAATGTCCTACGAATTTATCTTCTGAGAAAGAATGAAGACTCTGATATGTGATTCTGAAAAACTCAAAACCCGAAAATCAGGAAAATTACTTACAAAATTTAATATTATGCATCATATTCCCATTCTTTATCTCATTCTGACCCTTGTAAATAAAGTAAATTATCTGCTCTTTATCATTTCATCAATGAAAACACTTCAAGACACTCGAAGTCATCTTCCTGTAAGTACCATCAACGAGCTGAAAGCTATCGATCTGCTCTCTCTACTAATCACTAGCTCAAAAAGTTTTTTTTTTTAACTCGATTGAGTTGTTCAACTTCCTGAGTAGCCCGTCCATAATTATGTATGTAGATAGCCAACTAATTTTAAGTATAAAAATTAAAAACAAACTAAAATATTTTATAATAAAGTTTTACATTAATAATTAACGATATATGGATATTAAAATAAATAAACGGGATTGTCACCAAAATATTTGTAAATTACCCTCGTCCGACGTTGCATTTGAAGAAAATAGTTATACACTGAAGAGCCAAAAAAACTGGTACACCTGCGTAATATCGTGTAGCCCCCTCCCCCTCCCCCCCAGAGCTCGCAGAAGTGCCGCAAGACGACGTAGCATGGACTCGACTAATGTCTGAAGATATGCAGGAGGTCTAGCGCCGACTATAACACCACGTTCAAACTCACTTAAACCTTGATAACCTGCCATTGTAGCAGCAGTAACCGATCTAGCTGCCGACCGCATCGCGTTACTCTGATTGGTTCCATACCTCTGTTATTTGCATAAGCACGCCTACACCAGTTTTTTAATTTTTTTTTGGCTCTTCAGTGTACTTGCAGTTGAAAATTATCTAGTCTCTTTGCTATAGTCCATTCATGGTTACTTCAAAATTTTCTGAAGTCCTGCTAAAGTTATACTTTCAGGATATTTTTCCGCCTTATGAAAACAAAGCTCAACTACACAAGTCTAGAAAACTACGCCAAAGGGACAACGCACCGCACTCAGTTTAATAATATTTTGCATTAGAACAATTTTTTTTACTAGGCATTACCAACACACATGTTTTCTCCCTNCACCAAAGTGACAGCGTAGCGCATTCGTGCGCACTCAGTTTAATAATATTTTGCATTAGAACAATTTTTTTTACTAGGCATTACCAACACACATGTTTTCTCCCTGTTTGTATTCTTACTAATCACAAATGAAGTATTATCATTTATAGATCAGATATAGCTAAAAGTTCAATTTAATAAAATAATAAGACACTTTCGTGTTAACATACGTGTGAAATGCTTATGATACGCGGCATATCTGGGAAACGATCACGCGTCGCACATTGGGTGATTTTTCGAAAGTTTTATTTAAAAAATGTGATGAAACCGTGAATAGACTGCACAAGTATTTTCAGTGCGCGGAAGGAAGGTTGTCAGAGTTGCGCTGTGCGCGGGTTGGTGAAGTCAGCATTATGCTGATGATTGTCACGAATGCATACAGTGCGTAGTCAGAAGTGGACGGCAATGGGCACTAAACTATCAAGGACATGTTTTCTGATTATCTATTCAGCTTGATCCTAAAGACTCACCCTCCTGTACCTGATCCCTAGGGTATAACATGAGACACCATTCTGAGCTTACATAAGTAGTTAAGAGCGCACCTCAGATCAGGATTTGTTCCAGGCATATAAGTGTCACTTCAGACATGCGTCAGTTATCAGGACGCAGAGGTGCGCTCTGCCAGGCATTTTAGTGTAGCACATTAATCAAGTCCGGCAGAAACCAATCGTTGTCTTCGGCGGAGGGATATGCATGTGCTCGTTTGCATCGGGACGAAAGTTAAGGGTGGAAGCAGTGTCGATACACATACTAGTGGGTAAATATAGAACAATGTAGCACATAAAATATTATAAAGACCATTCAGTAGCTCATAAAAGCAAAGTTTAAAGATGTAACATCTCAACAAAGAAGTGTAAGATGTCTCATCAAGTGATACTGCTACAAGGGACACCTGAGGGGCGTATCAGAGTTCGCGAGGGATGGAGGTCTTAATACAAATAAAATAACTAAATTCAATAATTGTATTTTTCTCAATGCTACAAACAGTCAAACATCTGTTATTTACCAGTCTGAGCATTCTATTAACTGTTAATATCCTTATTGAGCGCAATATTTAATTACTACATCCATTTCAACTGAAGTCTTTATCACAGTCTTTACTATCTTAAACTGCTCCAATTATTCCCACACGTTTAGTTAAAACTGCCTGTTTCCATCGTGCCGAATGTCTTTTCGCTGACGCATCCAGTCCACAGTCCCGCAGATCAGCCACACTCTTCACTGCACACAAGCTCGCCGACGCACTCTCGCAGATCGCTGCAGTCGTCCCTCGCCGCTCCGGAATCACCCAACTGTCGCTTAGGGTCGCACGAGACGCCAAACTCTCTGTTCTTAATCACTTCCCTCCTCAGAGGGCCCGCACGTGGTATTTATACGCGAGGTAGGTGTCGACTAGAATGTTCTCGGCAATCCAAGTTGTTCTGGGAAAGGTAATGCCGGCGACATTCCTGCGTGATAAATTGACAAATATGAGCTTCTCAGGGTCTGCGAGGCGCGAACTGCGATAAGTTTATCGACGTGTGCGGTGGCATCCTTTATGATATGCCGCTCGATTCGTCTAACATTACAAACTTGATCGCCAGCTCTCGGCGCATTCCCACGCGTAGGAAACACCGGCCAGCGACATGCAACAATATAATAGGTGATAAGTTCCACTTGTGTAAAAATGCTACTAACGACGTGGAAAAATTTATGTTGGTTGTTAAACACTGCCAGAAATGCCATGATAAATCTCTCAAAACTACTTTCTTCATTTTNTGGAAAAATTTATGTTGGTTGTTAAACACTGCCAGAAATGCCATGATAAATCTCTCAAAACTACTTTCTTCATTTTGAATAATTCTCAAAACAGATCTAATACTCAGCATAGGATGATTATAAATGTTTAAGAACATCTTCCAGAATCAATATAATAGTATTTATTTACATACTCAGTAATTCTTTCAAAACATAACCAAGGATTCTCAAACTCATTAAAACAACATTGTATAGATAGCTGTTTTAAAATCATGCTTCACTATAATATGCTAATGTCTTGCTATATAAAGTTAATTGTCGTGGTATCCAAACAAATTATACTTCATAGAGTACATACTATCCGTCTTGGATCAAACGTAAAAAAAAAAGTGTTTCCTACTTAAAAAGTGTAAGTTATAAATGCCCCAATGAAATTTACGAATACGCTTTTGTTTGTTTCTACATTTGCAATTTTTCCCCAATATGTTCCGGGACTCCACACTGTTCTTACGGGAAAACATAAATTATACGGTTTGTTTTTGAGTGTTTCCGATTTAAGGTCGTTAGCAATGAAAAAATATGTTATTTTATGTATGTACCACATACGGTCCAACTTTCAGACATCAGTGATTACTCTTTCTTTGCAAAATAAATTGTGAACATACTTTTAGCATAAATACATTTCAAAACCATAATTTTATTGTATTAGAAATGTGCACATAATTATAACATACTTACATAATAACACATTTGTTTTTCGTGGACAACGAACTGAAAATAACACATTATGTTTACGTTATTAATTAAAATTTTGAAAATTGTTTACTACTGAATTGATTGAACTCTTTTTCTAGCAATATTAAGATTATATGTGTAAAAAAAAAATGTTCGTGTGCTTTTCAAATATAAATTATTTGCGGCGCTGATGAAATTACATTGCCCTTCTTTTTCANAAAAAAAAAAGTGTTTCCTACTTAAAAAGTGTAAGTTATAAATGCCCCAATGAAATTTACGAATACGCTTTTGTTTGTTTCTACATTTGCAATTTTTCCCCAATATGTTCCGGGACTCCACACTGTTCTTACGGGAAAACATAAATTATACGGTTTGTTTTTGAGTGTTTCCGATTTAAGGTCGTTAGCAATGAAAAAATATGTTATTTTATGTATGTACCACATACGGTCCAACTTTCAGACATCAGTGATTACTCTTTCTTTGCAAAATAAATTGTGAACATACTTTTAGCATAAATACATTTCAAAACCATAATTTTATTGTATTAGAAATGTGCACATAATTATAACATACTTACATAATAACACATTTGTTTTTCGTGGACAACGAACTGAAAATAACACATTATGTTTACGTTATTAATTAAAATTTTGAAAATTGTTTACTACTGAATTGATTGAACTCTTTTTCTAGCAATATTAAGATTATATGTGTAAAAAAAAAATGTTCGTGTGCTTTTCAAATATAAATTATTTGCGGCGCTGATGAAATTACATTGCCCTTCTTTTTCAGAATGGATATCCTTCTGTATCCCGAGTTTCTGGTAACCCTACTAGGGGCTCATCCTGTGTTAGAATACCTGCAGTGCTGCCAGATCATCCGAGTAGAAATTCCCCCAAGGCCGGCCAAAATTTCCCGTGATACCTGTTAAGTCTGACTGATTTACTCCACTTTATTGTCAAGCCACAACAGAAACTGCATGCATTAATCAAATGGAGAAATGTTCGAGATACGAGCATGTTTTGAAAATATCGATCCTAACATTATGTCCTGGGTTTTTATTACATAATTTTTTGGAGAAGTATATCTATCTGCCGCCATCTGGCAACACTGCGCTGGGCACCTGGCCTGCACAGCGTGGAGGTCGAAGGTGGTATAGTAGGCTGGCAGGCCTGCTATCCTGTTATCTGCGGCTAAGCGGGGGGGATTACTGCAGGCGACAGCCCTTCCCGTTACACCAACCTGCGATAACGCCCTGATAACGTCCCTCCTGCTCAGCACAACAATTAGCTAATCAAGCACAAGTAGGAGAAGGGGGGGGGGGTGTTGTAGCCAGAAGCCTTCTTAACGCCCGATAAAGAAAACTCATGAAACCACGTCTGCACGTCAATAATTACCCGCACACAAGCAAACATTTCACATTTTTGCTCGCGCTCCTCTTAAGGAAAATGGCGAACGAAAGCCGTATATTGGGGCCGCGGTGGTTTAGTGGTTACACTACTCACCTCGCACCTCGGCGAGCCGGGTTCGATTCCCGGCGGGGTCGCTCCCGGATTTTCGCATCTGGGAGTCGTGCCGTACGATGCCGCTGGTCGGCGGGTTTTCTCGGGGATATCCCGTTTCCCCCGCCCTTTCATTCCGGCGCTGCTCCATAATCACCTCGCTTCACTCTCCTCGGCTCTCAAGACCTCGATGTTAAGACCCGCCCAAATCTCTTCACTNTGCTCCATAATCACCTCGCTTCACTCTCCTCGGCTCTCAAGACCTCGATGTTAAGACCCGCCCAAATCTCTTCACTTACTCAAAGCCATGTATTGATCTCATTTTTGGCCCAAATTGTTTTTCAGAGGATTTTTCGAAATTTTTGGTACGACAAGACATAAGTAATAATTTAGAACACCTTACATTGTTAGATATTCACTGTTTTTATTATTTTCAGGGCACGGATATAATATAAGATAGATAAGTATATTCCATAAGTGTATGTGCTTTTAAATATTATCCTTTAAAGTAAACCATTTTAAAAATGTTTTTAAAGATTGGTTAATTAGTTTAGTATTCCAATTATTTGTTTAGTGGGATGTATGAGGCAGGCTTATCAACAAGCACTGCCTGTAATTGATAAGCAGAAAAGCAGAAAGTGAGGTTTCAGCACTGTAAAGGATTAAGAACAAAAAAACAATTGTCGCTCGAAGAANATAAGCAGAAAAGCAGAAAGTGAGGTTTCAGCACTGTAAAGGATTAAGAACAAAAAAACAATTGTCGCTCGAAGAAGGAAAACTCATAGTCTCAAGTTTCTTTGCACACAGACGTTATCATCACGCTGAAACTATATAAATTTCAGTGATATCACCGAGGACTTTGCCCGCTTAAATAACAATAAAAAAAAACAGGTGAAATAAACGAAAATAATGTGATTGAGGGGGGGNGTTTACTTAAAATTGCTTTGCTAATTTATAGCAACGATGCACTTGGACATTTTTTTTTTACGGTTGCCATTCTGGGGCACGGAGGGACCATAGGTGTTGCGTAAAGAAAGACACTCCGAAGGAATGCTAAGGGAGTAGTAATCTATGCCAAAACTGGCGTAGTGTTTTTTTTTTAATGTTTGTTGAGAAGGAAGAGGGGCGGCAACTTATTCTGTGCCCCGGGCGACACAACCCATAAGGCTTCGCTTCCCCTATTAAGCAAACATTTTTCGTTTTCATGTCATAATTTCGGTTTCAGAGGTATCATTAGAAATGTTTGATTATANCCCTATTAAGCAAACATTTTTCGTTTTCATGTCATAATTTCGGTTTCAGAGGTATCATTAGAAATGTTTGATTATAGGAAATTTACATTTTACGAGTTTAATATTTTTATGCTTAATTTTTATTGTGTGTTATTTACTAGTTGTAAAAGTTCAAAAACATATTTAAATTTNAGTTTAATATTTTTATGCTTAATTTTTATTGTGTGTTATTTACTAGTTGTAAAAGTTCAAAAACATATTTAAATTTTATCAATAAGTTCCTGCCATTTTGCAAGCAGGAAATAACACATAGTGAAAATTAGATACAAAAGTATTTAACAACGTGTATATTATAAATTTTGTACAATCAAACATCTTCAATAGTATTTCTGAAACTGAAATTACGACACGAAATCGAGTAATTTCTGCAAAAGAGGTGACGCTGAGCCTTAATAACAGGCCTCGGCCAAGGCATGTCTCCACACACGCTGGCTGCAGCATAGTCCGGAGCCTATCACTTTAACACCAGAATAATGTTTTTAAGGCCTTGCTGAATAGCCAAAAAACACATTTAATAGATGTAGCTCCTAAAGTCGGCTATCACAGCTATTTCTGCCACGCGTTTTGTGGTGGATAATGACCTGGCAAGGTTTTTAACGAATATTCATATTTCCATTCAAGCGTGCACATGCGTGGCGAGAAATAACTTGAGGTAACGATGCAAGACTTCTATCGAGAAAACTTAACGCGTAATCCTAGAATAAGAAGGTGCACCGTCCGCGCCATCTTACTGCCAACATGAGAAGGTTAAAATATTAGTTTAACGTGTTTTGTAACGTTGGTGATACCGCACAACCTCCTTCGTCAAACAAACCACCGCGATAAGGTTCTCTCGCCAGTTGGCTGCAGCTAGCTCTGTTCATACGCCCCTTTCTTCCTTCAAACTGTCAGTTGACGACAATACTTCCTATCGCAACGCAAAACTAACCGTTACACCTTCTTGGTGTTAAATTAAAAAAAAAAAAAAATTTAGTCAACGACAAAATAACTGAAATGCGTGCAGCCACGGGACTGACCGCTTTTGAATTCATTGCGCGAAAAGAGCATTCTGTGATTAGTTAATTATACAGTCTTTAACAGTTTTTTCTTTCACGTTTGTTAATATTCGATATATTAGGATTTTAAAATCAAAACGAAGTATGTAGGCAGTTTTTTTATTATTTGTAAGATGACTTTCAGTTAATTTAAAACCAGAAAAACCTTTTTTTCCATTTGTAAATTGGTTTAATTAAAACTGAGATACATGAGGATGTCACATTAAATGGAAGCGAAAAAAAAAAAAAAAAAAAGGTATATTTTATACAACATGCATTGTGTATAAGTTATTAAAAATGAACACAAAATGCCTCCCATGGGAAACTAATATAAATATGTACGGTCAAAAACAACACATGACGACCTCGCTAGTGGACGCGGATGTCGCGCCCTTAGCAGTGGGCGCGTTCAAGGGCGAAGCACAATCCCTTACTATCATTAGGAAGCTAATCGAAGACGCGAGGGCTCACTACAATGCAATATAAAATAATGCCCAAGGGATGCGCTGGGCGTACTAATACGAGTATTCGAGTTCAACATTTCAATTCGATTCCTAGGAGTTCTCGAGACATATCGAATGGAAGCCGAAGTATTCGAATACTTTTATCCGAGTGATTCATCAGTATTCGCGTCTCGCACGAGTACTCGAGTTCTCTTCTCATGAAAACGTTATGTCGTTTGTTCCATGCTTGTTCTCGAATGTTTGCGGACGTGATTGTATTNTTGTTCCATGCTTTTTCTCGAATGTTTGCGGACGTGATTGTATTTTTGAAATTTAATAGCTACTTTACCGAAATCGAAGTATTCCCATGTGTTTTGTGGTCCATTTATGTAACATTATGATGCCTGAAAATCTGTTTGTTCAATATTATTAAATAATCGCACTGTTTCGTGTAGTGGACGTAAAGGAATGGATGCAAACATTCCTCTGCGAAGTAGGCGCCGTCTACCCGTGGAAGCAGACAATGTCGGGTCTGTTGAAGTGTTCCAACTATCTGCTAACACTCGAGACGAAGCGAACGACCCGACACTACCACGCAGATGTGGTATCTGCCATCTCGTGGCCGGCGCATTTCGTGGCTCAGTTCCGGGTTTTAGACTCGTCCTGTTCACTCCGCTCCTCTGCATCCACAGTTAGTCACCGCCCTGTTCACTCCGCTCCACTACTTCCACAGTCACCATCCTGTTCACTCCCCTCCACTGCTTCCACAGTCACCTTCCTGTTCACTCCCCTCCACTGCTTCCACAGTCACCATCCTGTTCACTCCGCTCCACTGCTTCCACGGTCAACTTCCTGTTCACTCCGCTCCACTGCATCCACAGTCAGTCACCGTCCTGTTCACTCCCCTCCACTGCTTCCACAGTCACCATCCTGTTCACTCCGCTCCACTGCTTCCACGGTCAACTTCCTGTTCACTCCGCTCCACTGCATCCACAGTCAGTCACCGTCCTGTTCACTCCCCTCCACTGCTTCCACAGTCACCATCCTGTTCACTCCCCTCCACTGCTTCCACAGTCACCTTCCTGTTCACTCCGCTCCACTGCTTCCACAGTCACCTTCCTGTTCACTCCGCTCCACTGCTTCCACAGTCACCTTCCTGTTCACTCCGCTCCACTGCTTCCACGGTCAACTTCCTGTTCACTCCGCTCCACTGCATCCACAGTCACCCACCGTCCTGTTCACTCCCCTCCACTGCTTCCACAGTCACCTCCCTGTTCACTCCGCTCCACTGCTTCCACGGTCAACTTCCTGTTCACTCCGCTCCACTGCTTCCACAGTCACCTTCCTGTTCACTCCGCTCCACTGCTTCCACGGTCAACTTCCTGTTCACTCCGCTCCACTGCTTCCACAGTCACCATCCTGTTCACTCCCCTCCACTGCTTCCACAGTCACCTTCCTGTTCACTCCGCTCCACTGCTTCCACAGTCACCTTCCTGTTCACTCCGCTCCACTGCTTCCACAGTCAACTTCCTGTTCACTCCGCTCCACTGCTTCCACAGTCACCTTCCTGTTCACTCCGCTCCACTGCTTCCACAGTCACCTTCCTGTTCACTCCGCTCCACTGCTTCCACAGTCAACTTCCTGTTCACTCCGCTCCACTGCTTCCACAGTCACCTTCCTGTTCACTCCCCTCCACTGCTTCCACAGTCACCATCCTGTTCACTCCCCTCCACTGCTTCCACAGTCACCTTCCTGTTCACTCCACTCCGCTGCTTCCACAGCCACCGTCCTGTTCACTCCCCTCCACTGCTTCCACAGTCACCTTCCTGTTCAGTCCGCTCCACTGCTTCCACGGTCAACTTCCTGTTCAGTCCGCTCCTCTGCTTCCACAGTCACCATCCTGTTCACTCCCCTCCACTGCATCCACAGTCACCGTCCTGTTCACTACCCTCCACTGCTTCCACAGTCACCATCCTGTTCACTACGCTCCACTGCTTCCACGGTCACCATCCTGTTCACTCCGCTCCCATGCATCCACAGTCACCTTCCTGTTCATCCGCTCCACTGCTTCCACAGTCACCGTCCTGTTCACTCCGCTCCACTGCTTCCACAGTCACCTTCCTGTTCACTCCCCTCCACTGCTTCCACAGTCATTGTCCTGTTCACTCCGCTCCAATGCTTCCAGTCACCGTCCTGTTCACTCCGCTCCACTTCTTCCACAGTCACCGTCCTATTCACTCCGCTCCACTGCATCCACAGTCACCTCCCTGTTCACTCCGTTCCACTACTTCCACAGTCACATCACTGTCTCGGCATTGTGCTCTGTATGAGCTGCAGTTTCGCGGTATGGAAATTCTCCTTCGCGTAAGCCGATCACTGGGCCACGTCCAAACTCCGTAATGTGCTTATAAAGGGTGGCATTTCATGTCGGCAAGGCATACTGACACCAGCCACTTGCGAGGAATCGTTAAGAATACAGCGCATTTCTCCCATACAGGTTTTGCTTCTCTGGACACAGTGCTCTGCTTATTAATTTTATGTCCAACCATTATTATTAAAAAGTAAAAATTGTAACAAAAAGCTCTTTAAAGTATCATCACATCATATTTTTTTATCGCGTCATCCACTTCCACTGTGTATCTGCCAGTGGCGAAATAATGTCTTCTACTTAGGAGGCGGGCAAGTCTTCAGGCGTCCCTCTAAAGGCATTTCGCTTCTCTTATAAATTTAATCTTGGTGCATTCAAAACCTAACTTACGTGCTCCATTAAAGGCAAAGGAACGTCAATAACCCAGAAGCGAAAAAGTAATACCATCTAACAATTAATTAGAGATTTTATACATTATATAAACGCATATCGGCAAACATTCACTCTCATTCTGGCGGCCTTGACTAGATTGAGGGAGAAGCAGTGCACACCTAGCCCACTAGTGGTTACGTCGCTCTGCCAAGATTGTAGTAATGGCCGCACTCAGAATCTTCTTTTCATCTTTGTTTTGCCAAAACGACACGTACCCTGCCGGGAGTATTATTTCTTCTGCACTCGACATTTTCACTTCTACCGTCCAGATGTTTTAAATGAAAATAGTATTTTTCAAGACACTTTATTACATATGCTTAACATTTGTATCAGCACTTGGATCTAACAAATGCTATATACCATTGCTATACGCTATANACTTTATTACATATGCTTAACATTTGTATCAGCACTTGGATCTAACAAATGCTATATACCATTGCTATACGCTATATGTATAATGTAAACGTGCCTTTAGATTGCTGATGCTCTTATCGCCTTTGTAGTCGTCCGTACAAAAAGACAGTCAATGCAATGCGTACAGTATTTTTTAAGACATCTTGAAAAGTTATTATTTCTGTCGTGTTGTGCTGAAAATTTCAAAAGTCGCCCTAATTACTATTACAAGCGCGAGTTTGTCCCCTTCGCCTTAAGTAAAATTCACATTGTCGTGGATCATATCACTTAATGCGTCGTCAAAGTAAATCCGTGGAATTTTCAGGAAGTAAATGTGTTGATTATTAATGNGTGGATCATATCACTTAATGCGTCGTCAAAGTAAATCCGTGGAATTTTCAGGAAGTAAATGTGTTGATTATTAATGAAAATTCGTGCCCTGTGTGTATAAAACGGAAAACGCTGAATTCAGCAGTCGTAAATTTAAACATTACACTTCCAACACGTAAAATTGTAGAATTACACTAATTTGCAAAAAAAAAAAATTGATCACCATGAATGAATCACGCGTGTGCAACGAATGCTGCCACACGGTATCGTCATAACCCGGCATGTGTCCCATTTGCGTTGAATGCGGTTTGCTTGCGCGGGTGTGCCACCAGGGGGCATGCACGTCTCTCCATCGTTCGTAAATGCAAGACACCGAACAAGGCCTTATTAGCAGTGCGAATAGCGAGAGTCAGGGAGGCAAACTCAGCGAGCACGCAGCATGCCCCGACGGCGCATTCAACAAGCCTTTGCCCAGCTGGATGGGCTTGAGAGAGGCCACATCGTCTGCCGCCGAGAGGCGGGTTGGACGTTTCGGTGCATTGCTGGTCACTTGAANGACGGCGCATTCAACAAGCCTTTGCCCAGCTGGATGGGCTTGAGAGAGGCCACATCGTCTGCCGCCGAGAGGCGGGTTGGACGTTTCGGTGCATTGCTGGTCACTTGAACTGTTCTGCCTTACACTGAGTCGGTGTTGGACGCAGTGGGAACAGGAGGGTACACACGGAGTGTAGTTTCATCGTGCGACAGGCTGTGAGCACTCCACGGGCGTCGCTGTGCGCCATCCAGGGACATGTCACGGCAGTTGAGAATACTAATGTGTACATTAGCGCCATAGCCAGGCGGCTAGCAGAGCGCGATCTGTCGTCGCGGCGTCCTTCAAGGCGTCTACCAGAACGATATAAGCGTCGCCGAGCACGTGTTACCTTCCGCCGGGAACAGGCTGTACGGTAGCTTGCGGGTTGGCGACGAGCGGTGTTCAGCGACGAATCGCGGTGTTGTCTGGACACAGACGACCGCCGAGTTCAAGTCTGGAGACGTCCTGGACAGCAACGCGGCACACCGCTCCAACGACAGGTGTCGTGGTGTAAAGTGCAATTTCCTGCGAAACACCCGGCGTCTGCATGCCTCCATGCCCGACCGTACCGCCGCCTGTCTCCGCGCTACGGGTGGTCTATCACCAAACCAAGTGTATCCTGCAAGTGTTGGTTCCCTGCGTTACATGCTTGGTGTGGCACGATATTTTGAAGTTTTCTGTATACATCCTACCATGTCCTGTGCCTGCACCCACTTACGTGCACCTGCGATAGCACCTTCAGGGCGATCAATTAATTTTTGCGAAGGGGGGATTTTGTCTTAATTCGCTGCCAACTTTATACGGGACGTGCATACCAGCGTGCACTGTAGCATATATGTAGTTACGTACAGTGATTTATCCAAAGGTTGATTTCGAAAGTGCTTACTTTACCATGAACAGCCTTTAAGGGGAACCTTACACCACCGTATTGAATTCTTCTTTTTTCTAGATTGTTGGGGTTATCGTTGCAGGAATGTTCTGGTCATCGCCCTCGCCTCCCTCAGCGCGACTCGGGTTGAGACGAACCTTCTGAATCGGACCCCCTGGTGTATTTAAGGTGCGGTGGGCCTCCGAAGTAAAGTGGAGAGATTTGGGCGGTTCTTAACAGCGGGGTCTTGAGAGCCGACGAGGGTGATTGAGGCGAGGATGGAGCAGCGCCAGAATGGAAGGGCGGGGGGAAACTGAAGATCCCCCAGAAAACCCGCCGGCCAGCGGAATCGTCCGGCACGATTCCCATATGCGAAAATTCGGGAGTGACCCGGTAGGGGATTGAACCCGGTTCTCCTTGGTGGGAGACGAGCAGGCTAACCGTTCAGCCACCGCGGCCCCCGTGGACCTCCGCGTCTGAGTGAATGGAGTATTAGCGCCAGGTGTGTAGAGCCAGTGAAGCAATGAGCGGTGACGACAGCATCCAGCGAGAGAAAGTCTGCGAGCATCTGCACAGTGGCGAGAGAGACTGGCCGGCGGGCCTGGATGCATGCGCGACAGACATTTCGTATGATGGCAAAAGACAGTTTGATTGAATATGTGTAAATAATAAGTGTGAATTAAGTGACTACAGCAATTATAAAGACAGTGATAAGGACTTAAACCAGTGCCGAGCTAGACATATTGCGGCCACTGAGAATAATACGTGATAATATTGATAGGTGGTTTAAAACTTTAAATGATGGCTGTGTATATTTTTATAGTATTATAAAGACATTAAAAAAATTGAATTTAGTTCTTATATTTTTTAAGACCTCCAACCCTCGCGAACTCGGGCACAGCCCAGGTGACATGTAACAGTATTAACAGAAATAAGATTATTTCAACTCTGGTTGGGCACAAAACGGGGTTTCTTTATGGGAGAATTTTGCATAGTAAAGATTTCCGCCGCTAGGTGCGCAGTGTTCCAAAGAGGCCACTTTTTTAAATTGAAATTTCAAGCTACGTGAATAATAAAAGAGAAATATTTGACTTCGTTACGTAGTTGTTTTATATTTGATTTATGATTATTGCAATTTTTTTTATCGTATGAAATAGAGAAAATTCGGTACACATGCGACCCTAGCGCTTGATTAGTTGCGAAAAAAAAAATGTTAGTATCCAAACTAAAAGCATTAAGCTTCCCAACCCGAGTAGAATGAACCGTAACAGGAGTAAGTAAAGTAGACGTAATGATTGTCCAGGGCGGCAGCGGTTTAAGCCCATGGGGAGCGGGGCTTCGCGCGTGTCGCCGCGGCTGATATGATCCGAGGCNGTGCAATTAGCGCGCACATGGCGATGTTTGGCCAGCTCTCGCAGCCCAGCGCAATATCCGCCACGTCGCCGCTCCACGTCCAGATAACGCCTGTCGACCACTGCGCGCCACCCGCTGTGTCCACAACAGCCCGCTCCCACACCCCCCCCCTCCTAGGGCCTCGCCACTCTTCACGTCACCGACCCCGGATTAAGGGGAACGCCTAGTTGTCATATCGCACTTTAAATACAAGGCAATCGTAACTCAACAAATTGACGTTTACAATTTTTTTTGTAGGAAGGTGAATAACATTTATCGCCCGACAGTGGAAGACTGTCGCAACATTCTATTTACTTTCACTGGATGTAAGGGCCGATAAATGAGCGTACGGAAATCATATTTAACAACAAAGCATTAACATTTACACATACACGCGTTTTAAAAGGACTGAACGGCGCACTGCTACATATTATTACAGTTTTAACAGTGCGAAAAAAAAAAGCTAATTATTTTACGCTTATTTACCGTACACAAGGCATTCTGAGTTAAGACAGTTTTGCGTCCAGGGTGCGATATGGCTCTCATTGTAAGCAATTACGTATATTATAATTTTTTTTTTAAAGTACTCTGGAATATTTTAATGTAAATTTCTTTTTCGTGGCAGGAATGAAAGTCGATATTTTGTCGCCCGTTCATAAATTTGGTTATTGAAACATAAATGTGGTCGTTGAAAAGTGTTACAATCAGCACAAATCGCTGCAAGAATCCCTCTGTTGACGACATTTATTCTTCTGTAGAACAGTGTTTTTAACTATAGTTGTAATAAAACCCTATAGTCACGAAGAAACAGAACGCAAGCGGATGCTATCTTCCCACGCCGTCGCTGTGCTTCCCTGCCGCCCGCCGTATGCGACTTCGAGGCGTTCAATACTCTTTACTAAGGAGTCTCCTCAAGGGGGCGGTATCGTTGCCATTACGTGTTTATTTACATATCTTTATCGCGTACTGTTAAAATTTAATATTGAAATTCAAAGCCTATAATTTATATACAGAAGTACTTTACAGAATTCCTGAAACCAGAATGGACTGATTTCAGTTTGTATTTTCTCAAGCACGAGTGAAAAAGAATAAATCTGTACCATTCGTGAAGAACTAAGACAATCGATTTTTTTTTNTGTATTTTCTCAAGCACGAGTGAAAAAGAATAAATCTGTACCATTCGTGAAGAACTAAGACAATCGATTTTTTTTTTGGAAAATGACACACGTGGACTAGCATAGCTATTTCGGTCGTTTTTCTTCTGCGAATAAGTACGTCTGATGATCAAAACTATGCATGTTGTGTATTTGGGAATAATGGGGTATCTCGGAAAAGTGGCAACAATAAAGGTAAGTCAACTTACCTACATTACTACGAAACACTACCGTATACAGGTATCTCGACATAGTTATGATCACAGCTGTAGATGATGTAACTCAGCGGTGTAACGAAGTAAGTCAATGGCATTGTTTGGTGTTTGTCAATACAAGTATGCCCGACGACGATCATTATTGTGGTTCTCTGCACATTAGTGCATGTTGTCGCCACTAGAATGTTCTGTTCCTGCAAAAAAGTCGTAGCCGAAAGGGGGAGAGAAAAATGCAAACAGCTGCGAAATACCGGGCAATCCTACTTCACAGGGAAAGGCAAGAACATGTAAGCAACGTTACCACGAGCATTGTCAACCTGCAGAATGAAGTGCTCCGAGAGATTTGCTGAAGATGATATGCACTCTGTGTTCAGGCATACAGTAACTTAGGAACTCATGGCAGAAGAGCAAGTTGTTTATCATCGTTGATATCACTTCGCAGAAAGAAAACGCACAAAGAATGCGAAGGCATTAAAAAAAATAACGGTGAAAGTTTCCTACAAATTTGAAGTTGTCATAGACAATATAACGCATCCAACATGCAAAGAATGCTTTACTAGAACATTAGGGGAAATAAAAGACTTTGTAGGTTACTTGGTAAAAAAAAAAAAGTCATCTGCTGGTATTGTTTCACCTGATCGATCATGGCAAAGCATCTCCTTCACGCAGTGTTGGGTAGTAACTCAACGAAATTAACGAGTTACTTTGGAGTAATTTTTTGGGGTAACTAGTTACATTTTTTTTGCANCAGAGTGTTGTGCAAAATTACTCTGGTTAAGGCAGCGCCACATAAATGAGAGATGTCCTGCCCCCTCTACTAGTATTTTCCCCACCCACTAATAAAGAGCATGGTTTCCACCCATCTGTCTCCTGTGGCATTTTCTGATAATTCATGCAACAATTTTTAATTATTTCCTGTCGAAAGGGCTTTTACGGCGTCTGTGCCGATTTTCCCTTTCTCTTCTTGGTATAGTAGTTTAGCTATAAGTACACTTAAGGAGGTTGTCATGACCAAACTGGGGCCATGGCAGCCCAATCCCTCTCTGCCGCGATACATGTCTCCTTGCATGATTCCCTTTCCTTGTCGTGCATAAGCGAGAAGGAATTATTTAGGCAGGTATGCAAGCTCGGTANGTCTCCTTGCATGATTCCCTTTCCTTGTCGTGCATAAGCGAGAAGGAATTATTTAGGCAGGTATGCAAGCTCGGTATCTTTGTCGAGTGAAGTCATTTAATCTTTCCATACGTCACGATCGATGATAAAATTTTCTGACCGCTAGAACAGTATCCCATAATTTTCACTGTGTCCTCTCGGCGAGAGAAAGAAGTTCTGGATTATTTGTGGTGGTACAAGCTGCTTTTAGACNCATAATTTTCACTGTGTCCTCTCGGCGAGAGAAAGAAGTTCTGGATTATTTGTGGTGGTACAAGCTGCTTTTAGACAGAAAATGAGTTAACCATGGTGCTGCGTTTTGCAGAGGATTACAAGAACATAATTATTAATTTCAAACAAAAAATTATCATTCTCTTAGCTAACACACGGGCAGCTTTTAACAACTAGATCTTGAAAGTCGCTTCGCAGGAAAAATAGACTTAAGTGTCTATACCATCTGATTTACTTGTATTCTGGACTAATTGCGACGTGCAGTGTATCACAATCAGGAAAAAATAAGTTGTGCAGTATAGCTAAGAGCAAAGATTTTTTTCTCGTTTCCATGTTTTCCTTCCCCCATCATGCTTAAATATTTCAGTTNGCAGTATAGCTAAGAGCAAAGATTTTTTTCTCGTTTCCATGTTTTCCTTCCCCCATCATGCTTAAATATTTCAGTTTTTACTTATTTAAGAATTGACAGTGCGAAAAGTCAGTCTCAGCATGAGTCCAAGTTCGTGTGTGCTTGAAGATGATACAGGCCACTGGCGATGTGAAATCGAGTATGTTCAGTAAAACTACACGCACACTTTCACAGACTGCCCAAAAGCTATAATGATATTGTGCCAATAAATTAAGCACTGGTCCACAACTAGGACTCATGACCTAGACGGTTGCCAGAGACAATATGGTGGACAGAAACAAGATGTTGGACAGACCAAATGGCTCTAGTCCTCTGGTCCACACCCAAAGGCCATGTCCTAGATGCTTACTAGACCCAGTCTGTCCGCTAGTCCTCTGAACCGCACCTGCAACCCATGTCCTAGATGGTTTTCAGACACAACATGCTTGGACAGAAACAAGACGTTGGACAGACAAAATGGTCTCCAGTCCTCTGGTCCACACCCAAAGGCCATGTCCCAGATGCTTACTAGATCCAGTTTGTCCACTAGTCCTCTGAACCACACCTGCAACCCATGTCCTAGATGGTTTTCAGACACAATATGGTGGACAGAAACAAGATGTTGGACAGACAAAATTGTCTCCAGTCCTCTGGTCCACACCCAAAGACCATGTCCTAGATGCTTACCAGACCCAGTCTGTCCGCTAGTCCTCTGGACCACACCTGCAGCCCATGTCCTAGATGGTTTTCAGACACAACATGCTTCGACAGAAACAAGGTGGATGGTGGAAAAAAAAAAAAGTGTGTGTCATGTCGACGGAAAATATCAGCTGCCGAATCCTTGTAACAGCTGAAATGTTCGTGTGTATTGTTTCTTTTAAGCATTTACAATGCAATGTTCAATGCTTCGGACACATTTATTGGTATATCTGTTGTAAAAATACCTATGACTATAAAGAATTTGACATTGATAAAATTGTATAAAATTGCGACAAATATTGTGTGCGACGAGGCCTCGGATAGGCTGCTTACATATGTACTTTTGAATCCTTCAGTCAAAGGTAGTCATATTAAATGAGATATGGCGTCGGGAGATAGACATGCAGTCGTCGGTTCTGGAATAGTTCACCAGTAGCCACGCAACACAGTATACTTAGGTCTCCAAGTTTTAAATCTTAAGAATTAAATATATGAAACATCTAATTTACAAAAGCATATTAGTACTTAAAATCGTATTTAAACAAGTTTTGAAAATATTCGCGACCGAAGACACATCATGTGCTACAGGTATTTTTGAAAAAACTCGTCACTACATTTTACGTATTCCACTTTAATACAATGTAAAAACTGACATAGGGAGGCAAATAATTTACATTTCTGCCTTCATATTAAAATTTATTTAAAAATAAATTGGACTGTACATACAGTACATCACACAATAAGTTTAACAATTAGAAAAAACATTTTTTTTATAATTATATGGCTACTTAACACATCATTCGTAAGTTTATTCAGAATAAGCACAGGTATAGACACATTGTGTCCTATAGTTAACTTCAAAAACCTTTCATGAAAGAGTTATGGCTTAACTGCCCACATCTCATTGATCGAAGTCAGGAGTAATACCTGTGATGTTAATTAATTGACTATAACTTTAATGGGTGTAAAATGGCTGTCAACTATGCTTAAAAGGAAATGGCAAACATCTGAGATTATAAGAAGGCTTAATAAGTTGGGTTAATGCATAATTGACACTGCTGTCCTGTTCTTCGTCGAGAGCGATGTTTATTATATGAATTTGGTGGCCAACTATGCTTATACAAGGGCTTAAGGGTTACTTTCCCTACCACCCTGTTCGTTGTCAGGGGTGATGCCTATTTTATGAATGTGATGACTATAACTTTGGAGGATNCTGAAACTTCGGCGGATGTGAAATAGCTGCCAACTATGCTTATACAAGGGCTTAAGGGGTACTTTCCCTACCACCCTGTTCGTTGTCAGGGGTGATGCCTATTTTATGAATGTGATGACTATAACTTTGGAGGATGGGAAATGGCGACCAACTATGCTTATAAGAGAATTAAGGTATACTTGACCCTACCATTCTATTCGTCGTGGTTGATTCCTATGATATGAATTTGGTGGCTATATATTAAACAGTTCGGAAATTATGTCTATCAATGCTTATAAGTTTGTGAGAGTCGGTTAGATATACAGTACTTGAAATAATTGGCATGGGTGCGATTAGCATAAGCGTAGGTGGTAGAATATGCTTGCAACAAGGTGGAGTGACACCATGAAGTAGCATGAGAGGGTGCTGAACTAGAACATTCCTGAAACAAGATGGTTGGTGTTGACATGGAATGACAGCATGAGGTAATTCCTGGAAAATTATAGAAACAATACGGCGGCATGGAACGACAGAGCATGAAGTATTAAGTTAGAATGACAGAGCATGAAATGGAACATTATTGAAACAAGGTCATGCTATTTTTAGACTAAGTGACTCATGAAAATTTGGGTAAGAAAACTTGCTGCAGGAAATTTTACAGATTTAGAGAGACTTTCGGGAAATTTTGAGGGAAATTCTAGGAATTTCGAGTGTTTTTCTAGGGAAAACGGGACAGATTGAGGTCAAGGTCAGCAAAAATGGCTGTGATGCAATCCTAGATGGTGGACGGCTCCGAGGCCTGCAGCCTGTGTCCCAGTATGCCTATTTTCCTACTACTGCCATGGTTTTCAAATATTTAATCTGAAAAGTAAGTTACGTTGAAACAAAAATCCAAAAGATAAAAGGGAACTCTTAATACTTTGCCTTCTAACATCCCTACTCTACAGCGTGGGGCTCACCATGGAATGGCTTACGTACTATATTATTTATAATTTACACTCACATCTTGAGCCGTAGCACAAATAATATTGACAAGAATGAATTTAAAATTATATATTTTCGAATAATTATACACCAAAACTCTGCAAGGCACCCCTGGGCGATTATATATGACATTAAAATATGCAAAAGCATTACAATGAAAATTCCTTCTTGATTTACATAAAATTGATAAATTGTTCAGAAAACTTGAATAATACAACTTGCACGAACTTTAAATGAAAACATTATTAAATGCCAAGATAATTAAAACAATTATTAGAAAACTGACTCGATATGAATACTTTAGCAACTAGAAAGGCAGGCAGCTGTTAAATATCAGTAAATCCTCAGCAGCACAAAAAAGGAACATATTAAAATTACTATTAAAGGGATTAAGATTTCGGCGGAAGTAGTCAAACGACCTGTCAAAGCTCCAACCGAATAAAAATGTTGCAGATTAAACACATTAAAAAATGTATACAGAATAGCCCAACGCAAGAGTTGTGAACACAAAAATTACTTCAAAAAAGATTAACTCTTGGGCAACGAACAAGACAATACACGACACGTTAAAACAGGGAGACATAGCTCCAGAAAGTTTTAGTTTAAACCGAGACAAAATTTAGATGGGCAACCGAAACCACAATTTTGAAAAATACTCTCTACCATTACTGCTCACCCAAGACAAACACAGCTATGACACACAAACACTAAAACATTTAAAAACAGCCCAACTAAAACACTAAATTTGTCCACGACATGTGCGGCAGTTAAACCATGTGGAGAATTCTTGCAGGCGACACGGCCAGGCGATGGCAGGTAGTGGAATAGTAAGAGCTCAAGCAATGCAACAGCTTAAATAAACTACCTGAATCGTATAAAAAATTACGACGCCCGATCGGAGGGGAAATAGAGGGCGAGAGAGCAGGGGAGAAAAGAGGAGGGGATTCGAGCTGAGCAAAGAGTACAACAACACGTCGAGCGAGATGAAAGCAAAGAAAATGTCTTGCGCGATGGGCGCTAACATCGCAACCCCCCCCCCCCCCCCCCCC
>NQII01002618.1:84053-96361 GCA_002778355.1 Clitarchus hookeri | reverse complement strand
CTCTGGCGACCAATCTTTAAACATCTTGACGAAACATCGGACACAATACACAATGAAACAGTTAGTAGGAAAACCCGTAGACACAAAGAAGAAGAAACTGTAATGCAGAAAGAAGAAGTCCGTAGATAGATTGATTTCAAAGATACACGCAGGATAGTCCAAAATTGCAACTATGACACCAGGAGTGGTCAGCTGCTTCTTGAGGTTATCTCCGGGGATGGTGGGCAGTCGAGGGGATGGAGGGTAGCCGAGGGGATGGAGGGCAGCCGAGGGGATGGTGGGCAGCCAAGTGCGAAGGCAACTCAGAGCCAAAAGAGTCGGACTCTACTCGAGCACCAGGTACGGCATCATGCCAGCGTCAGGGGGGAGGTTGCGGAAGAAGTAACCACCTGAAGCTCTGCCTCTTCCAGCAGCAGACTCGAACAGCTCCTCTCACCCCAGCTCGACGACGACACACGGTGGGCTCGGCGCGGCTCGGTGGGAAAACGGGAACAAAGCAAAAATAATAAAGGATTAGAAAAGGGGAAACACAGTAAAAAAAAAAACACAGGATATGGGACAAGGAAACAAACGAGCGTTTACAATTTCAAAACAAGAAACTGCCAAACTGCAGGTACAAAATATTTAAACAATTAATTGCATTGCTGACAAGCCTTTAACTGAGATACCAGCACCTTTCTAAAAGAGCGATTAGTGCTGGGCGAAACAAGGCTGACTGTATTGGGCTCTAAAAGGTTACTCATTTCAAACGGCCCTAAAATTTAGGTATGAGCTTCCCAGTTATAGCCTTCCCTATATCTGCCACCATGTAATTCTTGCAGAGGACCAAGTCACCTAACTAGAAATTTACCGGCAACCTGCCCAGATCCATTTTAGCTACTACCTGAAGCCTCGCTGCCTCGAGCCTACGGTGAACATCCTCCAGCTGGCGATCATGATCAGCACCACCAAGGGGGGTGAGAAGAGGAGGGATATTCCAGATATTGAGTAAAGGATCGCTAAGAGGGCGACCAATAAAAGGGAGTGAAAGAGGAACTCCCATGGAATCATGCAAAGCGGTATTGAATACTACATTTATAAAATCAACACCCTGATCCCACTTAGTATAGTCGTGGTTATAGAAAATAGTTAAACAAGCCTTCAGATTCTGATTAAATCTTTCTATCTGATTGCCTTTCGAATAGTAGGGACTAGAAGTGAAATGTTGGATAGCCCAGAGAAAACAACATTCTTAAAAACATTTGGAGTCAAGTACTTAGCATTATCAGTAACAACCTCAACGGGGGCAATAAACTATTTCCAAATCCGATCAGTAAGCACTTTATAACAATTGACGAGGCTTTCATGTTACGCAGTGGTAACAGAATGACAAACTTAGTAAATGTATCGAACAAGATTGAAAAAAAAAAAAAAAACACATTACCCTTATTAGATCTAACTAATGGTCAAAATGTATAAAAATAAACAGTGCTCCAAGGCGCCTGAGGAATCTGCATTATCGCCTGCCCGACGTTAGCATGCTGAGTCTGCTTACACTTTTGACATGGGTCACAAGAACATACCAAAACAGAAACATCGCCTCTTAAACTAGGTCAGGCAAAATGCACAGCAATATTGTTAAAGGTCTTATTTACGCCCAGATGACCAACGAACACAGAATCGTGAAAATACGATGAAACCATGGCCCTCAATGATTCCGGAACGACTACTTTGCGAGCACATCCATTTTCCCCGATAATATATAAGATCCAGTTTTCCATAACATAAGGAAGTAATACACCACCACTCACGTCCATCTTAACCTGGCTACAGAAAGTGTAATCCGCCTGGGCTTGGCGTAACTTCACGAAAAACTCAGGGAAAACCGGTATAAGATTAAGAGAAGCATCAGAAACTGCCACATTTTCCGTCTCAAAATGTGCTGTATCATACATTCATTCTCGAGAGGGTGTCTGCTACCTGATTTTCGGAGCCTCGGATGTGATGTACTTAGAAATGGAAACGTGACAATCGTAACACCCAACGACCTAGCTTGCCTAACTGTCGAGGGTGATTCAAAACCCAGCTCAACGCTTGGTTATCCGTGTATAGATCGCGTTCTTCATGTTCTATATGGGATGCAAATTATTCTAGCCCATAGATACAAGCCAGGGTTTCTTTTTTGTAAATGCCTAATTATGCTCCATCTCAGTGATACTGCGACTGGCGAAAGTCACTGGCGCTAAGACCAATTCAGTCTGCTGGCTCAGGACAGCACCTAAAGCAAGTGACGAGGCATTCACCTGTACAATGAAACGGCGCAAAAAATCTGGTAGAAGGAGCACCAGAGGAGAAGATAACTTCTGCTTCAGCCGGGTATAGGCAGACTCCTGCTCCTGACCCCACTGAAACTCAACTCCCTTCTTCTTCAACAAGTTCAAGGGTGCCGCCAATTCTGACAAATGCTCTATAAAACAAGAGCAATAGCCCAGTAATCCTAAATTTTTTGGACTCACCTCAAAGTTCTAGGGCGAGGGAAATCTATTATCGGGGCCACACGATCAGGGTCACTCGTCAGTTGACCTTCACAGAGCAGGTAATCCAAAAATTTAGCCTTGTTAGATCCCAAGGTGACCGTCAAACCTACTTCCTGCATTTTAAGAAACACCTGATGCAAATGGGACAAATGGGACTCCAGATCATCACTGTACACAATTATGTCATCGATATAATTAAAATCAAACTTAAATTTATACCCTGACAATAAGTGATCGAATACCTGGGACAAGGATTGACTGCCAAAATTAGAGCNGATCGAATACCTGGGACAAGGATTGACTGCCAAAATTAGAGCCCATGGGAATGTGTGTGAACTCGAACTGGCTCCACGGTGTGCTAAAAGCAGTATATTTCCTGCAGGAAGGATCCAGCAAACACGGGTGAAAATTGTTATTGAGATCTAACACTGAAAAAACGCGGGCTTTACCCAGGAGCTGAAGGGCGCAATCAATAGTAGGCAGCGGAAAAGAGTCTTATATGAATTTTCTTATTCACCAGAAAATGGTAAACCACCAAACGATACTTGGTCGCTATCCCTCTTGTACACCAAAAACCCGGGTGAACAATAGTCTGACATGGATGGAACAACAACGCCAGCTTCTAGCAACTTATCAATGATCTCCCGAAAGGCTTGCAGCTTAGAGTTGGAGGGGGGACATTTGAAATGTCAATCGCATACCGGAATATCATCCGCCAAGGAAAATTTATAGGGAATAGCATCGCATTTCCCAGTACGCGAAGAGATGACACCACTTAACTCTTCCCTCAACTCATCTAATTGATTCTGAAAATATTCAGTTGAACTTGTACCATCAAGTAAATTGAAAACACTTCCGGGACCGCGTCGACCTGAAGATCAATACGAATGTTTGGAGCAAACACAAAGGACAAATAGAATTCATCCAAATTAACAGACGCCCTAGTTTTCCCTGAGGATTCAAGCCCTAAATTGATGTCATGGGGAAGGTCTGAAAAATGAAACCCAAAAGGGGAAACGTCCAAGAAAACCTACCGATTTTGAAATGTAAGTTTACAACAATGTTGTTCCTAACGACGTCACCATTGGCCTCACATAAACGCTTCCCAGACATACACATGACACCTTTGACATACACCTTTGGATACGATCTTTGAATCCAATAGATGTTAAAAAAATTTGATACTCAAAACACAATGGGTAGCCCCCAGTGTCAACCAAGGTCGAAAAATTCCTCTCCCCAAAGACGATTAACACCGTACTCTTCCTAATCGTGGGCGGGACTTTACCTTTTGCCCGACCGGAAAACCCATGCCAATTTCCAGTCAATCCTCGTTTCCCGCCTTTGGACAAGTCCTACGCAGGCCCCCGAGCTCGCCGCAACGAAAACACTTTCTTTCGGACATCGTACTCCTGATATGCTGATAATCCTTTGCTACATGTCCCTGAACAGCAGAGTTACTGCACCGCACGGAAAATCCGCGTTACTCGACATTCTGTACATGAAAGATTTTGCCTGGACGGCGCGGAGTTGAGGTGTAAAACCCGCACGATACTCGCTACAGGCTACAAGACGGTCTTGCACTTCCACAGCTAACTGATGTAGCTCACGAAAATTACGTGGAACTGAAACCAATGTGCATTGATTGCACAAGTGCAGAGACAAATTATCTATAACAACACCACCCAGTTCGCATTCACTCATTTGTAAGCACAATGCGTCATGAAATGCGCATATAGAATATACAAATTCATACATCGGCACGCCCAGTCTTTGGCATCTACAGTGGTTCACATTAATATTCGGCCACCTATGATTATCGCAGTTTCATGGCCTTATGTTACATTAGTAATAAAGAAAAAAACATAAATCATATTGCACAATCATTCCTGTGTGCTTTAAATGAAATATAGTGGTAGCCAATAACGAAAATGAGCAATGCAACTTAACAAACAATATTATTTTGTCATCCCATGCTGCATAAGTACGCCACTTTAATATTCGGCCATCATCATTCAAACACAAACATAATCCTCTTTGAAAACTAAACACACAGTTTTTTAATACCTGGTAGCATGGCCATTCTGTTTAATTACTTCTCGCAGGCGTTGTGGCATATTAGCAATTACATTCCTTGTACATTCGGAGCCAATCTTACTCCATCATTCCTTGAACCTTTTCTCTAATTCTTTTGTGGACCTAATTGTTTTANCCAATCTTACTCCATCATTCCTTGAACCTTTTCTCTAATTCTTTTGTGGACCTAATTGTTTTAGTACGCAGTCTTCTTTGGGATTCAGGTTGGGTGATTGAGGTGTGTTAATGACTTGGGACAGTTATACAAAAGCCAGCTCTTGACAATGTACGACTTTTGTTTTGGGTCATTATCTTGGTAGAACTTAAACGCGTTCCTAATGCCCAGATTATCATCCCTCTTGTGTAGGTTTGCTGTCAGGGTGTTGAGATGGTCTTCCTTTTTCATTGTTCCATCGACACGTACAGCCTCTCCAGCACCTGCTGTAGATATACAGCCCCAAATCATAATACTACCTCCACTGTGTTTCACAGTGGGTTGTATGTTCCCAGGTTTTAGCTCCTGATTTGGCTTGCGCCATACTGTTACCCTGCCATCTGAACCAAACACGTTCAATTTCGTCTCATCAGCAAAAATAACATCATTCCATCAATTTTCATCTTTGTCAGCGTGGTCATTTGCGAACGTAAGTCGTTACTTCTATTTGCCTCATTAATGAAGGGCTTCTATCTAGATACCCTGCTATTATATCCTGCTCTTCTAATAACTCGTCATATGGTGTCTGGATGGACGTTCTTTCCGCATTCATTGAGTACCTCTGTTGTGAGTTTGCAAGCACTAATTTTCGGACCTTTCTTTATTTTCCTGATTACTAGATGTTCTTCTCTCTCGCTTAGTTTCTTTGGCTGTCGTTTTTGAGGTACCAAATCTATTCTGTCTTCCTTCTGAAACCTTCTTATGATGTCTCCAACAGTGCACCTCAGCAGATTCAAGTGCTCCGCAATTTCTCGTTGAGATTTCTTCTTTGCATGATGAAAAATTACCAGCTGCCGCTGTTCAAACGTTGTATTCCTGCCCTAGTCCCATTTTACTGACTGACGCAGCCAACAGAGCTACCCAATACAACCTCTCAGCGCAGAGAGCGTGCAGGGAATGACACGAGGTACGAATACAATGTGCATCGTGCCTGTGCCACGCGTCCACCACAACTGGCAAAATATTGAAGTGGCGTATTTATGAAGCACGCGAGGACAAAATATTGTGTTTCATTAACTTATACTGCTCATTTCAGTTATTGGCTACTATTGCATTTCATTTAAAGCACACACGAATTATTGTGCAATATGTTTTACGTTTATCTTCATTTCTAATGTAACGTAAGGCCATACACCTGCGATATTCATCGGTGGCCGAATATTAATGTGAGCCACTGTATATAGTCACGTTCGCAATTATGCTTGAAGCGCGGGGGAAACAAAGCCTCCTCACCCCAAGTCTGAAGCCCACGAAGTGCCACCTTCCAATTACATTATTTCTTCGTGGAGTGATTGCAGTATGAATCTCTCACAATTAATTGCTTTGGCTTTCAAAAGACTATCCTCGGAACTCAGTCCAGCTATTTTGCTCACTGCAATAAATAAATATGAAATACTGACGGGTTCAAGGGATGTGAATGGAGTTAGGTTTTGCAATGCTACAAGGAACAGTTTATCTACTTTAGGTGGACCACTGGTGACACTCACTGGAACCACGCGCTGAGAGAGTTGCGTCATCGGACCTTGTTGATGCCACAAGCCCACCGCAACTCGGAGCAGCTCAGCTACAGGCATCGTTTCATGGCCTTCAAACTCGAGGTCCCGTGCTAATTCCAAAAGTTCTTTCTTAAGCGTGTAGATAAACCCGACCTTAGCCATTTCATGCAACAAATATGACACTGTAGATACGAGAAAAAAATATAGCAAGAGTTGTGCAGAAATTATTTGTGCAGTAGCACAAATAATATTGACAAGAATTAATTAAAAATTATATATTTTCAAATAATTATACACCAAAACTCTGCAAGGCACCCCTGCATTACAATGAAAATTCCTTCTTGATTTACATAAAATTGATAAATTGTTCAGAAAACTTGAATAATACAACTTGCACGAACTTTAAATGAACACATTATTAAATGCCAAGATAATCAAAACAATTATTAGAAAACTGACTCGATATGAATACTTGAACAACTAGAAAGGCGGACAGCTGTTAAATATCAGTAAATCTTCAGCATCATAAAAAAGGAACATATTAAAATTACTATTAAAGGGATTAAGATTTCGGCGGAAGTAGTCAAACGACCTGTCAAAGCTCCAACCGAATAAAAATGTTGCAGATTAAACACATTAAAAAATGTATACAGAATAGCCCAACGCGAGAGTCGTGGACACCAAAATTACTTCAAAAAAGATTAACTCTTGGGCAACGAACAAGACAATACACGACACGTTAAAACAGGGAGACATAGCTCCAGAAAGTTTTAGTTTAAACCGAGNTCTGGAAAAAAAAAAAAAAAAAAAAAAAAACTCTAGCATTACTGCTGACCCAAGACAAACACAATTATGACACACAAACACTAAAACATTTAAAAACAGCCCAACTAAGACACTAAATTTGTCCACGACTCACCGTTAATTACTCGCTAATGCTCGGCTTCGACATCCCACAGGACAAGAGCGGCAACACGGTCCGGCGACGGCAGGACGTGGAACAGGAAGAGCCACCGTCGCCGGCGCAAGCCCCTCAGCGCAGGGGAAGTACAGGTCTGTGAGGGCCCTTGTCCTCCCAGCCGGTAATCAGAATGCAGGTCTGGGTTAGAGGCTGCTAACCCGACATGCGCGGCGATTCGCATGCCGGGTAGTTGGTTGAATAGGAAGAGCTCGAGCCATGCAACAGCTTAAATAAACTATCGGAATGGTATTAAAAAAATATGACGCGCGAGCGGAGGGGAACTCGAGGAAGACTGTTCTGGCTGGGTGTAGAGAACGGGGGGAGGAAAGTGGAGGGGATCCGAGCCGAGCAAGAGTATGCCACCGCTTCGAGTTGAGAGCAAAGAAAATATCTTGCACTATGGGCGCTGGCGTCGGAACCTAAACCGCCAGGAATGCTACATCGCAAACTCGAGGAAAAAAGGCGACTCGGTCAATAAGGCCACCCGCAATGACTGAGCGGTTAGACTGCTCGCCTCCCACTAAGGCGAACCGGGTTCAATCCCTGGCCGGGCCACTCCCCGCAAGTGGGAATCGTGCCAGACGATGTCGCAGGTCATGCGGGTTTTCTCGGGGATCTCCCGTTTCCCCCGCCCTTGCATTCCAGCGTTGCTGCGTTGTTACCTAATTTCACCCTCATCGGATCTCAAGAACTCGTTGTTAAGAGCCGCCCAAATCTCTTATCTCAACTCATTAAGGCCGCCTATCGGCATATGACAGAATCGTCAATCGCATTCTGGGCTACTTTGGCTATTTTCCGCACGACAGAGCACAGATCACAACTTCCCAAAATTCCTACAAGTGCTGTACGCATTCACTGCCTTTTCGTGCGGACGACTATAAAGGCAGCAACAGCAGTCTAAAGGCGCGTTTGCACTGTACATAACATACAACCTACAGCAATGTTACAGAGCATTTGTTAGATCCAAGTGCTAATACAAATGTTAAGAGCATGTGTTAACAGCAAATGTAATATAACGTCTGAAAAAAATACTATTTACATTAAAAACACCTCGATCACGGTAGTCGTGAAAAAGGTCGGAGTAGAGGAAGTGAAACTCGCGGCAGCAGCCTGAGTTATTCTACTGTATGCGACCGCCACTGCAATCTCGGCAGATGTGCAGTGGAAGTGATGTGGACAGAGATGAGAGTGATCGAAAATACGATGTAATGATAGTTTCCGGACATTTATTTTGCTACGATTTATTAGTATTTAATCACGGTGGTTGGACATAAAATTAAGAAGCAGAGCATTGCGTTTCGATAGGGAATAAATATCCTTACAGTCAAGGCGGTACGCAAGAAGAAATCAGAGGATACTGCATTTTTGAGTCACAGGTTCCCACTTGGCACAGTTATTTGTGACACCTAAAGAAACAGATCTGGAGATAGATCCACAGTAATTTTTCCTTAAGATTCAAAATGGCGACCTGGTTTCAATATGACTGACTATATTTCACAATTCTGCTATTTATAGCAGAAATGTGCATTTTAATGCTGTAATTACGGCACTTCTTACCCAAATGTTTTACTGAATTCGAAATCAAAAGTTGGGAACTATCAAGTTTAATTCTCAAACCCCTAATTTTAAATTGATGGTTGCTAAGACCACAATTGGGTGCCAAGTGGCAACATGTGACTCAAAAGTGCAGTATGGTTTAACGTACCACCTAGACCAAAACATCAAAGTCGACCATATCACTGATCGTACCAAAAGTGGGTGAAGCCTTAATTAATGCAACTGAGGATAGCAAAAAAAAATATGTATATACAAATTACAGTAATTTGAGAATGGTCGCGCAAGCCTAGGCGCGGCAGTGACCTCTGAACTGATGTGTAATAACGTACATAAATAAAGCACTCTTTAGGATCCAGACAAGTGTAGTTGTTCATGGCCGGTGAGCTGTGATCTGGTATCAGTGCGCCTTGCCGACATGAAAGGCCACATTTGAAGTACATTACGGAATCTGGATGTGGTCGAATGCTCGTGCGGAGCATAATGCCGAGACAGTTATGTGGACGTGGAGGCGGTGGGACTGGAGAGAACAGGACGAGAAGTAAACCCGGGACTGAACCACGAAATGTGACGACACCACAGAGTGGCAGACACCTCATCTGCATGCCAGTGACGGGTCGTTCAGATTCACCTCGAGTGTTGGCAGAATGTTGGAACACTTCAACAGGTCAGACATCGTCTGCTTCCGCGGATAGACGGCGCCCACTTCGCCTGCTTTCATTGCGAAGGATTCCCTTGAGCCTGAGACACCGATGCCTCAGGCTACAATGGGCTCACGGACACACCCACTGGCGTGCCCAGTGACAACCAGTTTTTTTCGAACGAGTTCCGCTTCAACTTGAATTAGAATGATGGCCGCATATGCATCATGGACTAAAGATGAGGTAGGCCGATCCCGCTGGCTACGCACAACCAATCTCTGTGTCCCTACATATAACTGCTTTTCTGCCTACACTGCTAGCAAAAAACTGAGTTGATTGGAATTGAGGTTAGAACACTGTTAGTAAACAAGTGCTTTGAGATGTTTGTATACTTCCGCTAACCGATTTGGAATGCAGTTAAATTAAATTCGAATTGGTAAAAGTATTTTATTCATATAAAAATGCTTGTCTTTTGGAAATTAAGATATAAAAGACACTCTCATCATTGTTGACCATGTGACTTGGACAGTTGTGTTCCTTTGGGGATACGTTAATGTTGGGTACATGCGCAGAAGACGAATAATCGGTCTACCTCATCTTTAGTCTATGAAATGCACTCGACGATATTAAGGTGAGTGCCATCTTTCAGAATGCATTGGCCAGTGTCATGCTGCATGAAAGATGGACATGGTAGTTCGGGGAGCAATTGGGAATCGAGGGTGATCTTGGCTGCTACGAATTGTGGGCACATTCATCAGCAACCGCTACGTCAGGGAGATTGTGGATGTGTAAGTGGTGCCATTCGTTAAGCACGCGCCTGGTGCCACATTCCAACAAGACCACACTCGATTACATGCTGCGAGAAATGTCCAGGCCGTCTTGGAAGCGAGGTAGGTGCCGCTTCTTCCCAGGCACAATGTTCCCCCGATGTCTCTCCCCTATGGAACATGTCTGCGATGCTGTCGCTCGGCAACATTAGCTTGTCATTCTCATCCAGCAGCCAATATCGATGAACTGTGGACTTGGGCAGAAGCTGCCTTGCAGGCGATTCCCCAGGGACATAACCCCGGCATGCTTTATTCACAGCTGTGGCATGCAGCAGCTCTTATTGCAGCCCGTGTAGGCTTTCACAATATATTGATTTCTTGTTAGTAATGTTGTTGCATCGCTCCGAAACTGTAATCGTTTGTTTTTAATAACCATCAGTAATGCCTGTAATACAATTCTTTCCATTCTGATGGTCCCTTCATGGTGTTGCATTTTTCACAAACATGATGTGTGTATGAATGTAAGTGAATGGTCATTGTTCATATTGTCGCGGTTCCAAAATGTCTGCTGCCATCCTGAGGGCAGTTGTTTACAGTGAAGTGAAACAGGGGGCGGGCTGGTGGTGTTGCAAGTCGGAGTGGCGTGGCATGACGATGCGACTTCTTGACTGTTTCGTGTGGTTTACCGCGGATTCTAGCGAGCCGTGTTATGGCAGTTGTACAGCTTTGGCTCGGGTTTGTAAATTCTACATTATGGAACGGGGTCTTCGCGTTTATCGCCAGGCTGCGAATGATTGACTGGCTTGCTTAGCTGGTACCCACCAGGGTGCGCGCGGGTGTTACAACCGTGTTTCTTGATGTTACCGGGGCTTTTTGTAACTGTGACACCGTCGCGTCGTGATCAGAGTCAAGGATGTCCGCTGAGGTGGTACTTTTGCTCGGTCCTGGGCCGTGTCGAGAGATGGCTTCTGTTTGATGAGTTGGGAGTCATCCTGTTTATTTTTAAGTTACATTATTTAAGAGCCTATTCAGGGGCTCGATACCTGGAGTGTAGGATGACAGCATTGGACGTAGTTCGGTTAATTTCACTCTCGCTGGCGAGAGTCCCCAGATATAGTTAGATTAAGGTTAGGTGTAAGGTTCTGTACAGGTTTAGTTGAGTATATTTTAAATTAATGTCAGTTTTACGTTCGTTACGTTCATTTTAAGCTCTTGCGGCACATATGTCCCAGTTGTCCTTTTTAATTTAATATCGCGTCGCTTTTTTCCCCATCTCTCAGGCTCAGGGAGTACCTGTCTAAGAAAAAGTTAAATTTCAGTTTACTATTTTAAATATTTTAAGAGGTGCTAAGTCAAGCAGGTATCTGTCCAAGTTATTACATTTTTAAGAGAACTATTTCTTCAATTTTCAGAATGAATCAGAAAGGAATTATTTAGTGTGTTTGTTTAAATGAAATGTTAAATTCAATTTCATTGCCATTAAATGATCCTAATTTAATAAATTTAAACTTGTTAGCTTAAATAATCTCAGGAGGAAGAAATGCCAATGTGCGGGCACAGAGAGTGCGTATGTGTGTGTATGTATACACTGAGGCGACAAAAGTCGTGGGATATCTCCTAATATCGTGTCGGACCTCCTTTTGCCCGGCGAAGTGCAGCAACTCGGCGTGGCATGGACTCAACAAGTCGTTGGAAGTCCCCAGCAGAAATATTGAGCCATGCTGCCTCTATAAGACATCCATAATTTCGAAAGTGTTGCCGGTGCAGGAGTTTGTGCACGAACTGACTTCTCGATTATGTCCCATAAATGTTCGATGGGATTCATGTTGGGCGATCTTGGTGGCCAAATCATTTGCTGGAATTGTCCAGAATGTTCTTCAAACCAATCGCGAACAGTTGGGGCCCGGTGACATGGCACATTGTCATCCATAAAAATTCCATCGATCTTTGGGTGCATGAAGTCCATGAATGGCTGCAAGTGGTCTCCAAGTAGCTGAACATAACCCTTTCCAGTCAATGATCGGTTCAGTTGGACCAGAGGACCCAGTCCATTCCATGTAAAAACAGCCCACACCATTATGGA